>NW_005087704.1:481885-497489 GCF_000331425.1 Pseudopodoces humilis
CCGCCGCTGCCGAGCCGCCGGAGCGCGCGGCCGTTCGTCCGTTTCCTCAGCGAGCCCAACGGAGGAGCCGCCGCGCGCTCCGCGGAACGAAAGAAACAAGCAGAGAAATAAATACCTATGAAAGAAATAACCAAATAAATCAATACAGAAATGCATAAAAATGTTGGCTTGTAGGTTTCTTCTTCCTTGGGTGAGATGAAGCATTTCCATGGTGAAACAGGGAAATTAAGAATTAGGAATCAAGCATAAAAAAGTGTTTTGACTAAAAGAGGGGAGGCTGACAAAACCGTATGAAATGCTTACTGCTCCCACAAGAGCAGGAGGAGAGCAAGACTACAAGATAAAGAGCTAGAATGTGCAAATAGGATACAAGGACAAAGCCACCACAGGATAAGTGGGACAAAGCTGGGAGAAATGGTATCAAAGTCTGAAAGATGATCAAAGGACTAAAAGAAGCATGCATAAGGAGACAAGGTGATAAGTTCAACTGAGAGGAAAATTGCTGACTTCATCCCAAAGACCCCCAGACAACCACCAGAGTGACCAACAAGGAGCAGTGGGCAATCGCAAAGAGGCGTGGAGCTAATTTTAATATGAAGTGGGGACAGGCAGGGTTAGGAAATGAATGTGTATTAGGTGTATTGTGTAGCCCTAGTCTGTAGAGAATAAAAAGAGAGGGGCAAGTCTCTAGGATGTGCATGTCTTTGGAGGAGATACCTCCATGCTGAATAAATACATACCTAATCTTATAACTTACTCTGTGGGTTATAGAGTTTTCTTTCCACATATCACTGGGGAGAATTCCCTGTCCTGATGGTTATGTGAGAGTGGACAAGAGTGGAGCCTTTAATTTTCAAGTAGAAAGGATAAATTGTGTCAGTAATGGCATCTCTTTTCATCCTCTGTTGAGACAGTTGCAGGCTGCCGAAGGACCGAGTCTGCAATGTGGAACTTGCTCCCAAGTTTCTTTTTCTGACAGAGACCGAGGAGGGGAGGTATCCCAGAATCATGAAGTCATGGCATGGTTTGGCTTGGAAGGCACCTGAAAAATCACATCGTTGCAACCCCCTGCTGTGGCTGTGGCCCCCTTGCACTAGACCAGCTTGTCTAGAGCTCCATCCAGCCTGGCCTTGAACACTGTCAGGGATGGGGCATCCACACCTTCTCTGGAAAACCTTTTCCAAGAGAGTATTTTTTCTGAATCCCTCATCTAAACCTACTCTCTTTCAGCTTGGATCCATTCTCCCTTGTCCTTGTCCCTGTCTGCCTTTGCACAAAGTCCCTGTCCAGCTTTCTTGTAGGTTGCTGTCACGTACTGGTAGGCCACAGTTCAGTCAAGCCTATGCCTAAATCTCTTTTCCAGGCTAAAGAAGCCCATCTCAGGCTTTCCTTGCAGGAGAAGCATTGGGGTCAGAGATACAGAAAATAGGCCCTTATTTGTGGTGCTTGGCTCTGACACCCAAGAGAGCACTGAGTTTAGCACAACACCATGGAGACAGCTTTCAAAGTTAAGTGGAGAAACTGGAAATGTGAGTGTGTAGGCTAGGTAGAGTTTTCTTAAGTCACTGAGTGAGAAAGTTAGAGTTTAGGGTTTAAGCTATATTAGAAAACAAAAGACAATATAGAAGATTTAGGGTGTTGTCCCTTTCTTCTTCTTCTTCCTTCTTCATCTTCTTCTTCTAAGAGTTTTTAGGTAATAGTGGTTGGATAAAGAAATCTGCAGCGCAGAACACAGGTGTTGGGTCATTGGGTCACTAAGAAAAATAACTTACTTGGCATTTGATTATTGGATAAATTGACACATAAAAGACCTTGGAAAGATTCTTCACTCTCTGTTTTGCACCTTTCTATCTTAGTGTATGTAGCTCCTTGTACTCTGTATATACGTAATATAGATAAGGAAAGAATAAACAACTAAGCCTGAACATGAGAAAACAGCCTCTTTCTTGTCAGTCTCGGTCCTGGAGAACCCAGGGGAATCTAGCCATCAATGTCAACTCCAACAGAGAGGTGCTCCAGCTCTCACATCATCTCAGTGTCCCTCCTCGGCACCTGCTCCAGCTCGTCTGTGTCCTTGCCGTCCATGCTGCAGAGCCCAGCAGAGCTGGATTCAGCCCTGCAGGTGCAGTGTCAGTGGCATGGAGGAGACATGGCCCTGCCAGTGGCTCTGGGAGCCAGCAACTGATGCTTGGTCTCCTGCTTCCCAGCGATCTGGGGCCTTTCTGTCTGCCCTTCTCCCCGTGCCTTTCTCTGCTGCTCACCCGCTCACTCGCCCTTGGCTGTCACCTTTGGTGCTCACCCAAAGGCCATGGAAAAGCAGATAAAAACACACACCCAGAAAGTGCTCTATGATTCCAAGGACAATGTTTTGGCTACAGCATCCATTTGCTTTCAGAGTCTTGAGAGGAAAGCTAATGTTTTTACAACTAATTTGATGCCTGAAAGTATTTGTGTTAATATCTTTTAAACGGGTTTTAAGGTCTCTACTAACTTAGGGCAGCAAGTTGTTACTAAGCCCAGACATCTTGGCTTGTGAAACACAGAAGTGGGTCTGCACAAGCCTGAACTTCTGAACTTTGGGGTAAAATGACAGGTTCAGGGGGAGATATGTGGTAGGCAGTTCGGGAAGGCTGCACCTTCCTAGTTCAGCCAAGTTTAGTTTGCACCCACCTTAGCCAACGATTGAAGCAAGAGGGCAACATGCAGCTGGGAATTTAGGATAAAAGGAGACTGCCCCCTCTGAAACCTTGCAAGAGAAACCACTGTTGGTGTGTGTCCTGGTGAACTCTCTCTGTTTATTTGCATAAAGGACTCCTCTGTCTCCTTTTTGGATGTAAACTTCTGGCATTTGTGGATTTTCCTATAAACTGGGATCTCATCCATGATCCTTCCACCATCTGGGTCCAGCATGTGGCAAGAGAAGCTGGAGGCAGCCAGTTTTGGTGGCCAGCTGCCTTTGGTGCTGGCCAGCACCAGGCGATTGGATGGGTTCCCAAGACTGTCTAGGAAACAGATGAGAGGTGGAACAGGGAGGGTCCCTGTAGAATCAACAGGATATAGACACCCAGAGAGGATGGTAAGGGAAAGTCAAGAAGGGTCTTGGCAAATCTCACTGGGGAGTACAATTTTAGGGAGTAAAGCATGGCATGATTCCCAGGGTGGGCAACAAAAAAGTTGAAAAAGGGTTGAAAGTCGAAAAAGGGTTTTGACTATAGGGATGAGGATCCCAAAATACCTCCAAAGGGTCCTTTGGGAGAATGCTGAGATGGTTTGCACATTCTTCTGGAGGTAGTTAAGGACATAGAAGCTCAGAAGGTCAACAAGAGGTGCTGAGAAAGGGTCTCAAGAACCCATACCCAGAGGGGCCAATATGGTGTTAGTTTGGGAAAGAGTTGATTGGAGTGTGGAGAAATATGGTTAAGGCAGACAGCAGCAGGAGTCTATGTGATAAGGAAAGAACAGTAAGGACTGGGAAGTTCTCTGCTTTATCTTCAAAATCCGCAGTATCACACAGGGCCAGCTGCAAGTCTTTTGTATTCCTTGTTTCCAAGAGAGGGAAAACAGGGAGGTATTGTCCTGAAGCCCCCACCCCTCCTCAGGATGTTATGGAGCCAGGGTGGAGGATTTGGGTTTGTCTGCTTGCTACGCAGGACTAAATTGGGTTTCTCTGTGGTGAGAAGTATGGATTCTCCAGGTGTGGAAATGCAGGTCTGGCAGCATGGGCTAGGGACCAGTGCAGGAGGTGCAGGACGAAGCTGAGGCTGTGGGGCAGCCAGCACTCAGTGCTGGGGAGTGTCTGATCCCACCACCCCTGTGGGCAGGGGCTGCTCCCCAGCCCCATGAAGTTGCAGGATGCCCCAGCCATCTGCCCGTCCCTGTGCACTCCCAGCTGTGCCTGCCTGCTGAACTGGGCCAGCAGCTGGTTCTGTACAGAGCTTGTGGTGCTGGAAGAGCAGCCTGGGGGCATGGACAGGTGTGCTGCAATGGGGTGTCAAGACACTGTGGCTGGATGTGGGAACAGATGGCAGAGTGGGGCCTTGCAGGAGTTGGATAGACATACGGACTATGAAAGATATGAAAGGAGGGATGAGGAAAAGGTAAAGGTACAGGCAAGAAAAATGGCACTCAGACCCCAAGTGGGAATGAGTTAAGTGTTAAAGATGACAATATAGTACTGGCTTTTGCATTTATGTATTAGCTTTTTCCTATTATTAATCACAAAGATTTTGATATGGTACAATTTATATTTCCTTTTAACTGCTTTTTAGTATAGTATAAACTGTCAGTTTATGTATGCACCGTATAGTGTATATAAATAGTGGTGTAGCAAATATATGATATTATAGGCCTTAACTAAACACTGTGCGTTAGAATACCTCTACATAACAAAAATAAATGGTTTAAAGCAATCATGTTAACCCCCCTTCTCCACTGACTGAATTCTCCAAGTGATAACTTGTGACACAAACCAGAGCACTGGAGGACAATTAGAAAAAGTACCATGTTAAATTTAAGGAGGACATTATAAATCCTTATCAGAGGATGCAAACCCACAGGATGGAGACACAAGAAGGAATAAAATATATTAACTTGACACACAGGATGGCATGCAGATAAACCAGAGTACGAAGAAACCAAACAGAAAAATTCCCATAGCATCAAACAGTTGGCAAGAATGTGTGAATAATGTATGGACATTATGAATATGCATGTATCTCAATAATGTAAGACTATAAAGATAACACTATTGGTGACTATTGGCGTGTTCTTTGGCTGCTTGCCAGGAGCACCCCAGCGCTGGACTTTTGTCTCTTATTTTATTTCCCATTAAACTTTTTAAAAATCCTGAAGAGTTACTCTGTTTCTCACAAAAGTTTTATTGAGAACAATAAGAAAAATCACAAAGTAAAAGGGACAGCACTGGGAATGTGGCTGACTGCCAGAGGCTCATCCACAAGATGGTGGCTCCTCCTTTTATACCCCTGGTGTTACATCAGCTTGATGCATATTTATTTTGATTTTACATAGTCTTGGTCCATGGCACTCTCCTCAGTGCTGACGCAGTTTTGTCACTGTGGTCCTCAGGGCCATCAATGGATGAAGTTCTGCTCCTTTTAAGGTCATGCCCCAAAGGCTTGGCCCACAACAGTCTGTCCAATGTAATCCCACACCACAACACACAAAACCATCCCCGTGGAAACCAACCTTGCAACCAGGCCACCGCAACAACATCAACCACTCCACAACTGTGGATGCTAACTCTGAAACAGAGAGCTTGTGAAACTGCAGGCCATATAGCTTCTCAGTCTTGCCTGAGAAGCTAGCCTGGGAATTCATAAGGAGGATTCCAAACAATCATCAAAGAGAGAAAACAGCCTTGCAGGTGTTGTTGTCTGTCTCTTTTTTTCTTTGCAGGAGAAAGTCAGGGGGTAGTGTGCACCACTGACCAATGATGGTAATGTAGTAGTTTACTAACCAATAAGAGTTTCCTTTCTGTACTTTCCATGTATCAGTCTATAAAACAGACCTGAAGTAATAAACTACAAGACATTCTCCTAACCGACTCCCAAGAGAGCCTGTCGCTCTTCTCGCCGTTCCTAATAGAGCGACACACAACACATGTCCCAACACTATCACAATGTGTAATCAACAATATAATCAATAATGTAATATCAATTCATATAATACCCAGCAAAAGTCAACTTCCATTAGCTTGTTTCTCACAGCACAGTTTTTACTACTCTTGATAGAAAAAGTGCAGAGAGCCCCAGGACAAAAGGGAGGGGTCAGCCATCACAACAGCCATTGGGAAGGAGTCAATGTGGTGTTTGTAAAAAATAATGGATTGTTAAGGGTATCAGGATGTCACCAAAACTACAAGAAAAACAAAACCCCTCTGTTATAGATACATAGTATAATTTTGGCTTTTTGCAAGTATTAAGATGAATGCTATATGTATAATGTTAAAATGGCTTTGCTGTAATAGTCGATAGAGTACGTTTGAACTGTCTGCTTGGTTAGGATAAAATTCAACGAACAGATGATGGGGACCCTGCTGATTATCAACACTCACTGTCTGTGGAAAGAAGGAACTAAGACCCAAATTAAAAGGTGATAAGAAGAGGATTGAAACCACAAGCCAAGAAACACACGTGCTCTAAAAAACATGGACCCAAGGAGTGGCCATGCTAAAAAGTTCCTGGAAAATGTAAACTAGTTAATAGGAAAGTTTGAATATGCATAAAGTCTATGAATATGCATCAAGTTGATGCAATAGAAATGGTATATAAAGGGTGTTTCCAAAACCACCAGGTGTGCTCTTGACAGAGTGCCAAGCACTCAGCCATTTTAACCCTTGGCTTTATTGTCTTTGTCTCCTATTGCCTTTTTTTTATTAAACCTTTTAAAATTTACCAGAACAGTGAACGTCATTTTTCACACCCTCCAACAACATTTTTAGTGTTAGAGAATCAAGGCATTACTTTATTGTGGCCAGGATATTGTTCTAGCTAGGATGCACAACAGAAATCACTTCATCCACACATAGCCCCAGTGTGCAGAGAAAATCATTCCATGACACATGAATGTTACCAGATTTTTTACAAACTTTATACAGTCAAAACCCATAGAAATTCATTGGTTCAATGTTCATTGGTTCTAAGTTAAGTAGTTCTTAGTATTTGGTTTCCTATTGGTTACAGATCTCTTTGCCTCTGATGCTAATTAGGTCCTCATCTCCTTTTTCAGACCAGGTATCTCCAATGCTGCCAGGGCTGTTTGGAGCTGATGGTCAGCTGATGGCCCTTGATGGCTGTTATTTTTTGTGTCTTCTTTGCTACTCACAAAGTTGAGATGTTAAACACATCGGGTCTCACCTGGTGGAACAATGCACTGGAAAAGAACTTCAGTTCCCTCACCCCCAGGGTGTAGGTTGGGCTTCATGATCTCAAAGTTTTTTTCCAGACTAGTTCATTCTGTGATTCTGGGAAAACTGACTGAAGTTATAAAAAAAATTTAAACTTGGTATATTTTCCAACACTGGGAGTGAACTGTTAGTCCTCAGCCTGTTCATCTGCAGACCACAAAGTGGGGAAAAAGTGGGGTTTTGAATATTTTGAATGTCAGTCACAATCAGGAAAGGGAAAGTGGAGAAAATGGGTTTACATTTAGGTGTAACCCCCACACTACGTTATCCCTACTGTGCCCCCAGTGAAGCAATTAAGTGAGAATTGTGCTTCTGAAGATAACAGAGTCTTTGCAAAAGACACTGGAAGTAGTACTGCCAAGAAAATTTTCAAATATACAAAAGATCAAGCCTGACTACTACAAGTACTTTCTGTCTTCTGAGAATACTGCCCTGCTGTCAAGCCCTGTGGAGCTGGACGAAGCTTGGTGAATTCAGCAGCATCCAGTAGAAAATCATCTGTTTGTTTTGGGGGTTTTTCAGTTGCTTTTCATCTTCATTCTAGAAAGGAATGTACCTTTGTGCAGGAACAGGGAAGAGTGAGTGTTGAACCAAATCAACTTCCAATAAATTGGGCCAATCTCCAAATAGTCCGAACTTTTCATCTTTTACATTGCTGAGTGCTGATTTCTACAACCTGTCTTAAAATTAACACGTTTTAATCCAGCTTTCTTATTGTTTTATTTATAGATTTTTGATTCTTTTGTCCCTTGAAGTTGTGACACACACAAGAAAGTGAAGCAGCAGGTGCTGGAGGTGCTGACTTAAATGATAGTCATGTTCATGACACACAAACTTTGAAGAATTCAAGATTTTAGACAAGCTAAGGTCTTAATTAAAAATAAGCCTTGCTAAAGCTAATTAAAATAAATAGATGGGCCTTGCTAAAATTAAAGGTAGATAAAGAGGCCTTGCTAAAATTAGAGGTTAATCACTGGCTAATAACAAATTGTCAACTTTATGCTTGTTCAGCTGGGCTTATAATGAGAAACAAAGAATCTGGTAAGGAACTTCAAGAACATAAGAGAATTGCAAATCAGAAACCCATTGAAGACATGAAACTAGGAGCCCAGCCAAGGGTCCATTTGTCACTTTGCATTAAAAAGGTAGAAAGGTCAGAACGAGGAAGAGCCATATCCCTTCCTCCCTTTTGTGACCCCTACTCATAAAAAGACCACCGACCCATTTCAAGGAACAAACAAGCATGTTTAATTTCTTTTTCCTAATTAGCATAGGAAGCAGAGAGTGGGTGGCAACTGAGTTATGAATATGTATTTGCATTCAATACTTTTGTAAATAAAAAGCCTGTATTCACCTGTATTTGGGATCATGTGTATTAAGGGGTGACCCAACACACTGGGCCAGCACTGCTAATAAACATACACTCTGTAACCCTGAAATGGTTAAAGAGTCTTTGTCCATCTCAGCTGGATACTGATACTAGATCATATCCATATTTTGGTAAATCATTCAGAGATGGCTTAAAAGCAGTGCTGATCTGTGTGGTAGAAGAAGTGACCAACAAGCTGCACTCAAAGCACTCAGTGATTTCTTCTGCAGCTGTGAAAGCACTGGAAGTGTTGAAAATTGTAAAAAGTTAATTTTTTTTTTTTTAAACTTTAGTCAGTTTTGTTTACTTATGCGCCAGGGGAAGGGAACTGACGTTTCTTGTCAGGGGACTGGTCTACCAGGCAAGCTCTGATGAACTTAACATCTCAGCAGAATGGGAGTAGCACAGAAGATACACAAAAGATGACAACCATTCACAACCATGAACAAACATCAGCTCCAGATATCACCCCTTGCATGGTCAGAGACACCTGGTCTGGGAAAAGGGAGATAAGAACAAGAACACTATTAACATCTGAGATGAAAAAATCCTTATTCAATAGGAAACAAAATACTTAGAACTGCACAACTTGGGACCAATGAACATTGAACCAAAAAATTTCTACAGGTTTTGACTGTATAAAATATAGAATATATATTTTATATATAATATATATAATGTATAATATATATAATGAAAAATCCAGTAAAGAATTACGGGCATGGAATGATTTTCTCTGCACAACCCAAGCATTGTGTGGATGAAATTATTTCTGTTACACATCCTGGCCAGAACAACATCCTGGCCAGAGAAACATAATGCCTTAATTCCCTAACCCTAAAAATGTTGTTGAAGAGGTTTTTCTTCATTTTGTTTTCCTGTCAGTTTTGGTTACAGAAATATCCATTGCTCACTTCAGTAAGGCTGATCCCTGACATGGACTCTCCTCAGCTGTGTCTCTGCCTCTCCCACACAAGAGAATGCTGAGAGCCTTGATAGCTCTTGTTGTCTGTGGAACGCTGCAGCTGACATCCACCAGAAGCTGTGGAGCTGCAGTCCTTACACACCAGTTCCCCAACAGGCTTGAATGTGCCTCAGCATTTCCCAAAGGTCCCAGGAGCCCTTGGCTCTGTGCTGCTTGTCTGAAGAGGAAGTCCTGGACTACAGCTTTGCTAGAATTCAGAGCCAAGGGGGTTTTGGAGTTTGCTTGGGCGCCATTTAACTTTCCAAATGAATAGCTTTGCTGTTGGCATGAAGGGACACAGGCCCATCAGAGTTTCTGCAGAGCAGCCTCCTGAAGGCTCTACATTACAGGCATTAGCTTCATTAGGATAGCAGGATCAGTTCTTTAGTGCATGCTTGCATGAAGATCATTAGGGATCTCCTTTTTATATCTCATGCAGGAAAGGAGCTCTTGGTAATACCGTGCTACTTAAACCCACATTGGGATGTAGCTCTGTTGTGGTTCACAATGAAGCAGATTGCCTGCTTTGTCCCTGCCCACCCTGGTGATCCTGCGAGGGACTGTAGCATATACCATGCATGCTTTGCCTCCAAGAAAAGCTTGGATTTGCTTCTTATTGTGGAATAAATATGAGAGTAATGAAATGGACCATTAAACTGCTCACTGTGGAGGACATGCTCATGCCTTCGTATGTCAGCCTTGCACCTCATGCTTCCAAGGTTTGTTACTCATCATGAAAGAGTTTAATAGAAAAAACTTAGATCTCATATTACTTCTGAATAAAATTGCATCAGATTATTGAGAATTCTGCTGGCAGGAACAAGGCAAAAGCCTTCCGACACTCACTTGCAGTTGTCCTGGATTTCTGCAGCCTTTTGTGAAAAGTTGCTATAGGCAGAGTGTTTGGAGTTGGTTTCATCAGGAAAATCAATCCACAAACACTAGAGTTTTATGTCCAAAAAGCAGACAGAGGAGTTCTTTTACTTTATTTAAATAAAGGGAGAGGCCATGGGACATTCCCCTGGGGTCTTTCAAATTTTTGAAGTATGCAGCCTCCTTTTCATCCTAATTTCCTGTCTGCATTTCCCTCTCTCTTGCCCCATTGGCTGAGGTACTTGAGAGGTACAGACTTTCCGCAATGCCTGATACCTAAGATTTCCCTCTAATGTATAACCCTCCCTTTTAATTTTTAATTCTTATGGAATTTATGGTTTCCCCCCATTGTTTCTTTCATCTTTCAATATACAATTTCATTTATCAGCAAACCTACAGTTTGTTTGTAAAGGCAAATATCTTTTTCTCCATTCATCAATCAGTGGAATCCTTCTCATTGTCTCTTTTATCTCTCAGTGCCAGTTTTATCTACCAGCAGACCCAAAACAAACAAGACTTGTTTGTAAAGACAAATCTGTTATTCCTCTCAGTTTTATGGCCTGTATGAAAGATGTGTGGAACAGTATGCAGGGCTCTCCTAGCAGAAAATGCCTGGCCAGCGATCATATTTTAGGAGTCCCCTGCGATGGCTTCACACAGCAACGCCAAAGCTGCTGAGAGGAAGGCCCAGAGGAAGACAGCCCTCATATTTCTGAGGGAATCTCTTTGACAACAATCCGACTTGTCAACCAGCTGTGAGAAATACTCCCTCACTGGTAAAGCTGAAAGAGGAGAAAGCCATCTAAGCAAAACTCTTTATGAATATAAACGAGTCAGCTGAGCCGGGTGCATTCTGCTGACAAGGCACACCTCCCCTCAAATGCACAAACCTTTATGCACTTCCCGGGCCCGCGGGGGTGCCTGTCCCCTTTCCCCCCGGCTGCTACTCTGGAACTTCCCTTCTTTCCGACCGCCTTCCAGGCTCCAACCAACACCTCCTTTCCCCTCCCCTTTCTCCGCCCGGTAACAAGCCTGGCTTCACTGCCCTTTTCCTCCCGCCCACACTCACCAGGCCCGGCCTGCTGCTCCTCACGTCTTTGCCTGCCTGACGTGAGCTCTCCTTCCTATGGCTGCCTACCATGGCCGAAGGAAAACATTATTACTTATCCCTCACACAGCTGACCTGACATTTCCAGCCATGGGCCAAAGGGGAAAGCTTTCAGTGTGTTTGGGCAAGGCCGGGTTATGCTCAAGGCAAAGGTGTGTCAGTGCACTTGGCTCCTTCTCTCCTCCTTGTGTCTGGCACACTCCGGAGCCCACAGCTCCTGCAGAAACCAGCACAGCACTCAGCGGGAGCAGCCTTGTGTCCAGTCCTCACAGGGAGCTGTGGTGTCCAGCACTCGACCTCACTGGAATGAGGAACTGTTGCAGCCCCTTTAGAAGGAGCTGAGGAGGTTTGGCCTTCAGATCAGCTCCTTCCCACCTCTTGATTTGCTGCCCTGGCCAAGCTGCTGCTTGTGGCAGCACTTGTTTCACAGCTGAGAGCCCTGCTCTGCTGGCGTGCAGCCATTGCAGGAGCTTTTGCTAGGGACATTGAGCCTTTCAGATCCTCCTAAGGAAAGCTCGGGGCAGAATTTGTCAAAAGATCATTGCATGGGAGATGCTTTCGCCATTCAATCCTTTCTCTGTGCTCCATGCCTTGCACAGTTAATATTTGAGGAAACAAGTTTGCTGCTCCAGAAATTCCTCAGATCAGTCCGTTTGCCCATACAAGTACACTATTTTGGATGTGTACTTGTGGACAGGGCCCACAGTGGGCTGGGGGTCAGACTAAGGAGTTGACAGAAAGAGGAAGCCAGCAAGATTCCTGTGTGTCCATGAGAAGAAGAGAATGAAGATAAAGGTAGAAGGAAACAAAGAACATCTATGCTGCAAAAAACACCATGGAAAAACAGGATTTATCTGTATTTTTGGGGATGCTTGCTCAAAACAGTGGTTAGACCAATGGACTTGAGGGGTGGTGTGATGATGGCCAATGAGATGGGATGCATTAGGAGGTCAGAAGGCTATAAAAGTGCTATGTATGGGCACAATTAAAAAACTTGGAAGAAGTTTCTTTGTGTCGTGTCTGCTCCGACAACGACATGTAATCTGACTTGAATTCATTGTGCAGAAAAACAGAAGAGCACTTCTTGTGATCTGTGTGTCTAACCTAAGTGACCTTGCCTCCAAGAACTTGGAAAAGTGGGGAGAGATGGAATCAGTAGCACAAGGATCTGCACAGTGATTCTCCCACAGGCCTGAGGAAACAGCCCACTTCCACTGGGCCACGGCTTTTTACCCTACATCAAAACTTCGTGCTTCAGATTGTGGTGGTGAATCCCCCCAGCCTTGTCAGGCCACACTGTGACCTGAGAAACGCTGGTTAGTTCTTGGCCTTGCTGAACAGCCCCTGGGCTCAGCTCCTCTTGAGCTTATCAGAAACACTGAGCGCCGCCAGGAACTTGTGCTGTCTAACGAGCTCCTGGGGTTTTCTATGAACAGCCTTGGAAATTACTTTTCTTGCCTGAATGGCATAACATCCTTCTTCTCACGCTTTCAAAGGCCGGGTGCTGACCCAAAGTGCGGCCACGATGAAGCATTTTATGACTGAGGCCCACTCTCTTGTGGCCCATGAACAGCGGTCCAAAGGAGGCCCTTGGAGCTCTCCTGGACCACAGGGGCTGCCAGCAGACACTGCCCTCAGAGTGGGGCCTCTCAGAGCCAGCGAGCTCTCACGCTTGCTGCACTCGCAGGATCGCCCATCAACAATGGATCCTGGGCTGATACCCCCACTCCTGGAGGCTCCAGTTTAACTACTGTTAAGCTTGAGTGCTGTTCAGCTTTTAGGCCATATTCCTTTTTATCCTTGTCCTTTATGTTCCTTTGTCAAACACACCTAAACACACACACACACAAAGATAGTTCTTGGTTCATTTCTGGTTTCATTGACTGCATTTTGTTGGTTGCTTTTTTCCTTGTTTTCCTTACCTTAACTGATTCGTAAGTAAGAGTGTGAATGCTGCCAATGAATTTTGTTGAGCCATTGTTTCATATTCAATCTGTTTTTTACCAATAACCTTGCTGGAAAACTTTTAAGCAATCTCAAACACTTGTTTGTAACAAGCTGTGGGAGCATTAGGTACAACCTCGGTTGACACTGAAAAGCAGGAGAGTCATTCTAAAGTGACAAGTTTAATTGCCCATTTTATTACTCTTCTATTTCTTTGACTCTAGTAAGTGAGGCCGAGCTTTTCTTGGAGGCAGAATGTGTGTGAGATGCACTTTGGGATTATCCCATAGCTCTGGGCTGAATGGCACCCAGGAGTACAGACAGATTTGAGGAACCCTCATCACTGGTTGTTGGCCTCACATCCACTCATCCTTCTGCAAACAAGTAGCAAACAACACTGCTGAACTGCTGTCCTGGATAAATGTACATACAGATGACTTTTCCAAAGCAGTGCATCTTTTCCCACGTGCTCTTCTTACCTATGAAATTGTGATTGAAGACACCTCTGAGCCAGATCGGTGTGAGCTTGCAAAGGGGCATTGGGATTTGGGCACACTTCTCTTTGTTTCTTTGCTCAGGCCTTTTGTGAGCACAGAATACATGTAGGTAGAAAACTTTTGACTATACAGGATCTTTTGGGTCTATTGTCCCCTGTCCTAGTTTAGGGCAAATTTGGGAGAAAAGCTCCAAATGGGGGTTTCCCCAGGGAAAAAAATTCAAATGACCCCTCCCACCAACTGGTCCAGGAAAAATAATTTCCTTGGAGAGAACTGGAAAAAGCTGTTTATTTAACAGAAATTGGAATAATATTAAACAATAAAACGTCTCGTTGTTCGATGGGATGGTGAATCTAGGAAGAAAAGTCCTTTTCCATGTGGTGTAGTTCGGATTGCTCAGGTTCTTCTCAGTCCTTTTGGCGCTCGATAGTGCTGAGGCCCAGGCCCCGGTGGGCCAAGGGCTTGAGCTCCTGGGGTTTGTCTGGGTGTTTTTCAGTCCAAAGCAGGTTTGCACAGATCCAGGGAAAAAAGAAAAAAAAGGTCCAGGGAACTCCTCTGCCTCAGCTAACTAAAACTAACTGAAAGCCAAAGAGAAGCTCTGTCCCGCTGTCTGTCCGTGCTGCAGAGAGCACAATCCAGGAGCAGGATGCAGGGGGGGTGAGTTTTCTTTCAACACAAGCTGCGCGCTTCTTCTACCCCCCATTGCTCTCAGAGCCAGTCTCAAAGGTGAGAGGCCCAGTGAGGAAAGGATGTGGTGAGACACTGGGACATCAAGTGAGCTGTACTCCCATAACCTCAGCACATCTCCTCTAGGCTAGCAGGTCCTAGTCTCACATTCTCTGCTTGTTTTTTTAAAAATTTAACTTACATAACATTAAAAAAAACCTACTGTATCTACAAAAATATATATAAAGAATTAAAATATGTCATCACAATTTAAAAAGTACAATCAAAATGTATCCTCAAATGTACATTACAATATCAGAACACTTCATCCCTACTATACTATATCCCTATACTATACTACTATCCCTATACTATACTACTATCCCTATACTATATCCTACATAACTAACTCTAAAGCCTAAGGCATTAAACCTATTCTTCAATCACTCCTCGGAGAGGCAGAAGTTCTTCCTGAGCTCCGAGGAAAGAGGGCTCTTCTGGATGGGAGCCAAGGACTTTTTGGGTAAGGGCACACGTGCAGCATGCAGAGAAAACTTCTTGGTAATAGAGAATCCTGTCAGGTCTGCAAAATGGGAACACAAAGTGTAACAGAGAATGCAGTGCAAACCTAAAGCATCTGGAGCTCCATATATCATGGGACAGATTCCTGCAAACTTCTGAATAGCTGCACAGGGAAACATGCTCCTGCCTGCAGCCACTTGAGGCAGGCCAGGGGACACCCTGCCCTGCTTGCACAGAGCTACCACAGGAACAGCCTGGCCTCTGGGCTGGCCTGGGACAGCAGGGAGCCCAGAGCCCTGGGCTTTGCAGCCATGGCTCAGCTGCACATGCAGCCTCCTGCTCCTGGCCCTGCCCCACAGCTGAGCAGCCCTACAGCTACACGGGGCACTGGCAGCAGCACAGCTCATTGCAGGGGGCACATGCAGGGCAGAACTGTTCCCTGGGGATGTGCACAGGCTCTCTAGGCTGGCACAAGACCCTTCCCCCTGCCAGACAGCAGCCCAGATTCCCCCCTCACCTGTGTGTGAGGCTGAGCCCTCCTCATCCTTCGTCTTGTCCTCAATCAGGAGTTGATTCAGGCCCCCCATGCCTTGACTAGGAAGGGCAGTGGTGAGAGCGGGGGCGGATGCAAACCCTTCCTCAGTATTTCGTCCTTGTTGGCACAGCAAAAATGTCACATCCGGAGGTCTCCAACTCGGCTCTTTTTCAGCTTCCTGGAGAGCATCAGGCCCTCACC
>NW_005087705.1:20320-70683 GCF_000331425.1 Pseudopodoces humilis
ACTTTTTCTCCTGTCACCAGAGATTTTAAGTTCAGTGGCCATGTGGTGGCCGTGGGTGAGATGGCCACCAATGGGCGCTGGGCTGACAAGACCCTCTGTGGTAACGAGCAAGAGATCGCGGAGGGCACCTGTCCGAGTTGGCTCCCAAAATCTCCAGTCTCTCCTGAAGGGCCACCAGGATACCCCAGGCACAGCTGTGGGCAGGGACAAGGTGGATTTTCCCCCTGATCTGGGGTGGTGGGTCCTGACTGTGCAGGGAAGCAGCTCCTGGGAAGAGGCGTGAGTGGGGCGAGGAGGGGCTGCGCTGGCAGCTGGAGCAGGAGCACAGCTCAGAGCCCGTGTGGCCGTGCCTGGCGTGGGGGGATGTGTCTGGGGAGTGTGGGGTGCCCTGGGGGGAGCGTGTGAGCACTGCCTCCGGGTGCTGGGAGCAGCAGGCTGGGCCAGACAGCGAGCAGGGCAGCCGTGGGACTGGGCAGAGGGTGCAGGATGCAGGCAGGGGTGTTGGATGGGCAGAGGGGCTGTGCCAGTGCTCGAGGGAGCCAGGAGTGCTCCTCGCTGTCTGCTCTTGTGTCGTGAGGGGTTCTGCTGGGAGGATGTGGGCAATGGTGAAGGCAGCAGCTTTTTCACGGCAGGTTGTGTGGCTGAGTGTGTCTGTATGTGTGTGTGTCTGAGTGTACATCTGTGTTTATGTCTCTCTGTCTGTGTCTATATGTCTCTGTCTGTGTGATTCATGTATCAGTGTGTGTGTCTCTCTGTGTTTGTGTCTCTGTCTGTCTGTCTGCCTTGTGTCTGGGATAAAGACTGAGCTTCAGGGTTGATCCTGCACACAGGAAAGCCACAGGCACATCCAGTGTGCTGGGAAGGGGACCCTGGCTCTTCTGCCATCCCAGGCCTGGCTCCAGCAGCCGGGTGGGAGCAATCCCCAGGGCCACAGCTGCTGCAGAGCCTCTGCCAGAGGCTGGGGCCTCTGCCTGCACCTTAGGGAAAGTCTCTTTTCTTCCTCCACAGCCATGGCTTCGCAGGAGGTCACACAGGAGGGGGATACAAAGGCACAGCTCCTGGCAAAGGCGTTCCAGGATGAAGGGCTGGATGCTGGATACTGGCTGCCCAAAGCGTCGCAGATCCTGGGAATTGAGTGCAGAGAAGCCCTGCAACATCTGGAGTACGAAGACTACCTCAAGCTGGAGTGTGAGGTAAGGCACCCCTGGGAGAAAAAGGCACTCCAGAAACTCCTGAAAATAAGAGACGACAAAGCAACCAGTAAAGATGTGCAGAAGGAGCACTTGGAGAAGAGAAAGGAGAAACAAGAATTGGCCAAAGAAGCCCTGAATGATCTGACAGAAATGCTCAACAGTCGCACCCACAGCCAGGATGCTCTGAGGGAGAAAGCAGAGACTGTGTGGCAAGCCATGGAGATTCCCAAAGAGTTCTGGCCAGCACCAAAGGAACCCTTGGCGGATATGCTGGAGAGCATCCAGAAGCAGCTGGAGCAGCAGGAGCTGCCAGCAGGCAGGAGAGAGAACATCCCTGACGCGGAGGTGCTGAGGCGGGCGTCAGGGGGACTGGCCCTGCAGGGCATCTACAGAACCAGCAGACCTGGAGATGCGCTGGCAAAGCGAGATCAGCTCCTCAGGGTTCCTGAGGGATTCCAGTTCGCCGGTCCAGAGCAAGGATCGGTGCTTGAGAGGAAGGACTTCTCCTCCTCTGCAGCAGAATCCTCTTTCACCAAGTCCATGGAGCAGCTGGGGTTCAGCATGAGTGTTTCTGCCAAATGCAAGTTCTGGGGAATTAATCTGGGAGTGGGTGTAGATGGCAGCAGCTCCTCGCGGTCACAGGACACCCACCAGTCCCGCTCTGAGCAGAGCTACTTTTGCAGCACCAGGTACCAGTACCTCCCTCTGGCCTCCTGCTACTTCCAAAGGCATCAGCTTTGCCTCTCGGATGTGGCTCTGCGGGAGCTGCAAGACATGGAGCCACTTTTGAGCTCCACTCAGGAAGAAGACAACCCCACCTTGCTGAATAGCATGTGTGAGAGGTTCTTCAGCAGGTTTGGGTCCCACGTAAACCAGGGTCCCCTCCACTTTGGGGGGATATTCTGGTGGAAGGCGTCTACTGAGGGATTCCGAGAGGAGCAGAGGGAAGAGATGAAGCGACAAACGTCTGAAGCTCTGAACAGCTTTGTCAGGGCCAGCTGGGGTGGCTTCCTGGCAAGTGCTGCGGGGGCCCTGGATGTTTCTAAATCCAGCTCAAAGGCTTCTGTCCTGGGAAGAGCCGGAGAGGGTTCCCATACAGCGATTCAGCTCTACGTGGTCAACACAGGGGGCCCACCAGACACCGCTTCTCTTCCTCAGTGGAGAACGGGGCTCGTGTCTGATAACACAACGTGGTGCGTTATTGACCGTGGGTTTGAGCTGATCCCAGTGTGGGATGTCATCCTGTACAATCACAGCAGGGATTTTAAGTCCGTGGGTCAGATGAGCAGAGCCCTCCGGGCTGCGTACAAAGCACTGACAAATCTGAGTGTCGGCAGCATTTTTGGAGAGGAACTGGGCAGTGCAGTGCAAGAGGCCAGAGATTTCATGAGGACTCTGAAAGCCTGGGAGGTGCCGGCGGATGAAAGGAAGCTGCTCATGCTGATGGAGCTAAAAGATGATCTGAATGCAAAAACCAGGAACCCCAGTGTGTGGATCAACGTGTGCCTGTCAGACAAAGCCCTGCAGGACTTCCTGGTGAACACCGTGCAGAGTTGCCAGGAGTCACCTCCAGAAAACACCAGATTTATCAAGGTAATATTGAAAAGCCTCCTGACTCCACATATCTACTCTGTCAAGGACTTCCCTGAGGCTTCCTTCATTATGCAATGGATCTTCCAGACTGAGCACCCACTTCCCAAATCTCCCAAAGTCTCTGAGCTTGAAGACCTCATCAAAACACTGCAGCAAATGAAGGAGCACATCCATGCTGTCTCCTACGCACCAGGAAGCTCTGCTTCCGCCATTCATGAAGCAAAGCGAGAAGCGACCCAGACCAGCAGCCTCGCCATTTATTCCTTACTCCAGTGTCTCCAGGAAAAGGCTCAGAAGGACGTGGAACTGTTGGTGCTCTTGATTGTGAGCAGCACAGGGTACCAGGTGGAAAGCAGCACTTTTCAGCACCTCCTTGGACACCCAGAAATTGAGTACATGGCCAAGGAAATGGAAGTGGCACATGAGGAGTACGTGAACCTGAAGGAGCAAGATGCCGACAGAGCTGAGGCCTCTCTTCTGCTGAAGGGTCTGACTGTGACACCAGAAAGTCAAGGGCTGTCCCCTGGGCAGAAGAGGGAGCGTTTAATTTTCATGGAAGATCACATGAAAGGCTTGTGGTCCACACGGATAAAGAATCTGCTCCAAAAGCACAGTGGAGGTGAAGACTGGGAGAGGCTGGAAGAGGACTTGCATTCCTTGATCAGTGGGTGCTTGGATGGCAACGGGGATGAAGAGAGGATGCAGAACATAATCAGAGACCTGAAAGGCACTTTTCCAACATCTGAACTCCCTAGGCAGTCTCAATCCATCTCCAACAGCAGCCAATCCGAAGCAAATGAAGCCATCACAAACCAGGAGTTCCTCCAGCTGCTCAAGCGCCTGGGACTGGAAAGTCACTATCCAAGAATAATGGGGATGGGAGATTTCCACACCATCTGCAGGACATGTCTGCAGGACAGCCAGCCCAGCCAGGACACGGAACTGCCAGGTTACTTCCTGCAAAAGCTGTTAACCGTGGATTACCAGGTGAGGTACCTGACTTGCTGGGATGAGAGCATCCCAGGCCTTGCACCTGTGCCAGTATCTACAAAGGAAGAGGATGAACTGTCAGACTGCTTTGATAACTTTCTTGATGATTTGGAGGAAGCAGCCCCTGAATGTGTGAGCAGGGACAGCTATGTGCACCCCATGGACCTGCAGATGGCCATTTTCCACTGCGCTGATGACTTCCTGAGACAGACCCTTGCAACCAAGCTGGCCTTCTGCCAACTGGCGCTGCCTCTGCTGGTGCCCAACCCGTGCACTTCACGCATCGAGTTCCCGCTCTATGCCCTCAGCCAAATCCAAAGGAGCTGGAAAGAGGTTGAGAAGTCAGGAAAGCAGGCCCAAACAAAGAGTTACAACAACAAACTCATCTTTCAGACACAGACACCTATCGTGTCCTTCATCCGCATTGGCAGCTCGGCCTCCTCTTCCAAGTCTCAGCTCCTGAACGCTCTGCTGAGCGAACGCAAACACAACACTTTCTTCCACCGCCACTGCAGAGGCAGCACCAGGGAGCGTTTGCTGATGGAAGGGGTGGTGGAGATTGCCTGGTACTGCCCCCGTGGAAGCCCCGATGACACCTTTGAGCGCTGCGTGGCTTTCTGCAACCTGCATGGAGATGCCAGGGATCACAAAGCACAGCTGCAGTTCCTGCAGGAGATATCTGCTGTCAACGTGGCTCTGGTGTCCGATTCGGAGCACATGGACAGCAGGGGGAAAAAGCTTCTGCAGGACCTGTGGCAGTCACAAAGGCCTTTGGTTTGTCTTCTCACGGAAAAAGAGAACGTTGCACCTGGGCGATCAAGTACAAAAATAAAAATTGGGATCAGGAACAGAAACGAAGCAGAACTGGTGATCCAGCTGAGCAAAACAATTGGGAATCTCCTGGAAGGGTCTAATCCATGTTTCAGCCTGGACACCTGTGCAGACAAAGCTCGCCAGCACGGATTCATAGTGGATGCAGATCAACCCGGGTGTGTGGCAGCCAAAGCAAAGGCAAAGGAGCTGGTGGAGCTTCTGAAGAAAGAGAAGCTGTCTGAGATCAAATCCCAGCTGCTGCCGCTTCAAGGAAAACTGTGGTACCAGTGGTGCAAAAAGGACAAAGAACTCACTCGCTTGCAGGAGAAGGGGAACAAGAGCATTGAGCATCATCGCAGCCAAATTGAAAATGAGAAGAAAGCACTAAGAAGAAAGCAACTTGAGCAAGCTTTCCCCCTCAACCCACTGATGGAATCATTCCTTGGCTTCCTCAAGGGCCAGCCAGCAGATACCAAGAAGTATTTCCTGCAGTGGATGAAGGTCTCCATGGATGAGCTGTCCTGTGGTCGCCTTGAAAAACTGAGAAGAGACTATCATGAGTTATGGACTGAAATCTCGACAGGAAAGAAAAACCAGTTGCTGAATCAGCTGGATTCCATCTCTGATGAAATCAACAATTCATCCATCGGCCTGGAGCACCTTCTGAGAGAGGTAGGGCAGATTTATGAAGCTCTGCAGTTAATGAACCCCAAGGATGAGCTTTATGCTAAACTGCCAGAAATTGCAGCAGAGCTGATGGTTTTGGGTTATCCCGTGGAGCTGATGGATGGGGACGCTTCTTACCTGCCCTTGCGCTGGGTGGGAGCCATCTTTGACAGCTTAATGGGGAGGCTGGGGGACAAACGAGTGTTTGTGCTCTCCGTGCTGGGCATCCAGAGCACAGGCAAGTCCACCCTGCTGAATGCCATGTTTGGTCTGCAGTTCAGCGTCAGCGCGGGGAGATGCACCCGCGGAGCCTTCATGCAGCTCATCCCAGTGGGCGAGGAGCTGCAGCAAGACTTGGGCTTTGATTTTGTGCTGGTGGTTGACACAGAGGGACTCCGTGCCACCGAGATGGCCAGTAAACAGTCCCTGAACCATGACAATGAGCTGGCCACCTTTGTCATTGGTGTTGGTAACATGACTGTGATCAATGTGTTTGGAGAGAACCCGTCAGAAATGCAAGATGTTCTCCAGATCGCTGTGCAGGCTTTCCTGAGGATGAAGAAAGTCAATCTTTCCCCCAGCTGCCTCTTTGTCCACCAAAATGTGGGAGAAGCAACTGCCAAGGAGCAGAACATGGAAGGACAAAGGCGTTTGCAAGAAAAGCTGGATGAAATGACCGTGATAGCTGCTCAGCAGGAATTCTGTGACATCTCCTCCTTCAGCGATGTCATTGGCTTTGATGTCAACACCCACATTCACTACTTTGCTCACCTGTGGGAAGGAAACCCCCCAATGGCACCACCCAACCCCACCTACAGCCAGAACGTCCAGCAACTAAAGAGCAAAATCCTCCAGGCTGCCAAGAAGCAGTCGCAGCGCAGCATTTTGACGCTCTCGAGCCTGAAAGATCGTATTGGTGACCTCTGGAATGCTTTGCTGAATGAAAACTTTGTTTTCAGCTTCAAGAATTCCCTGGAGATTGCTGTGTACCGGAAACTGGAAAGTGCCTTTAGTCGGTGGACCTGGAAGCTGAGGAGTCACATCTTAGACGTACAGATGAGACTGGACAACCGAATTCGGAATGGGGACTTGCAGAATGTCACCAGAAAACACCTTGAAGGGCTGGTGCAAAAGACAAGTGATGGCATTGAGAAAGAAGTGGAGAAGTATTTCAGGGAAGACAAAGACCATGAGACACTGGTCCAGTGGAAATCAGGCACAGAGCTGAAGCTGAAAGAACTAAAAGAGACTCTTCTCCATGAAACGAAGAAGAAATGTGAGAGTCTTATAGAGCTACAGAAGGAGCAGAGGAAACTGGATGCACGGAAGTTGGAATATGAAGATGAGCTCCTGAGAAGGAGTAGGGAGCTGGCTGTGACTCTGAAAGGGAAGAGCCTGAGTGAGAGAGAACTGAGGGACAACTTTACTCTTGTCTGGAATAAGTGGATTGCCGAAGTCTCCAGTGCTGCTCGTCCTCTGGAACAGGTGAATATCGATGCAGACATCGAAGAAGTCCTTCTGGAGCACTTTAAGGAGCCAGGTTTCCATGCACGGATCAGGTCATTTCCCAAAGGCAGTGGATTTTCTTTCGACTTAGAGAAACATGTAATGAAAAAAAAATATTTTGGTGTCTTCACTAAGAGCATTTCTTATGCTGATGCAATCAACTTGCAGCACATCACAGACAACATCATAGTGTGTGTGAAGGCAAACATTGATAAGAAGGAACAGGAGAAACGGGATTACAGTCGAAATTTTATCCATGAAATACTCAATGAAGTACACAAAGGTGTGAACTCCGTCCCCAGCCATGCCAAATGTACTTTTAACAGAGAGTACAGCATAGCTTTGTCTCTGTATCTGTGCAAAATGGCAGCGGAAAGGTTTAAAGCCATGCATGAAGCATTCCAAAAGGCAAATGACCCAGTTGTGTACCTGAGCAGCAAGAGAGAAGAGTTCTTCCAATGTTTCCAGATGTCCTGCCAAGGAGCCACATCAATCACAACTTTTGCTGTTTTCCTTTGTGAGAAGATTGAAGCGGCTCTTCGCCGGGCGGTCTATGAGAGGACGTCTAAAGCCATCGCTGAGGACATGCAGGGCAAATTCCCAGATTTCAGGGGCAACAGAGCCAATCTGGAAGTTTGCATCCTGAGATACCTGGCAGAACAAGAAAATTTTGAGTATTTCATGCAGTATATTTTTTTCCCAAAAGAATTTTTCCAGAAATACATTGAAACACAAGTTAAGAGTTACTGTTTAGGTAATGGTAAGAGACTGGAGAACTTTTTAGATTGCTTGCTTAATCTTCTCTATGGAAACATCCTGTCTGCTGTTTCTTTATCAACCCAAATTGTCAAAGACAGAAAAGACAGAGAAGACAATGTCTCTCTTTGGCTGGATGAATTTTGCAGGGAACTGACAGAAGTGATCAACTTGCCCAGAAGTGACCTGAAGGGCATCGAGCACCAAGAGGTCACAGACACTGAGTTCCTGAGCAGTGCCATGGCAGAAGCTCTGGATGACCTGAGGGACAGGCTCAGGAAAGAATTTGCTGGTGCTGATATGAGCTTGTTTTCAACACAGCCTCACACCATCCTGGTGGAGCAGTTTTCGGGGTGCTGGGAGCAGTGTCCGTTTTGTGGGGCTGTCTGCACAAACACCATGCAGGGACATGATGGAGAACATCAGCTAGTCTTCCATCGCCCAGAAGCTTTGGTGGGAGACCGATATTTTGAGACAGATGAGCTGGTCATTGATATTTGTTCCAGCCTTGTTGCAAGTGATTCCGTATTCAGAGTTGATGGTAATGAATGGATCCCTTATAAGACATACCGTGATGCTGGACCTCCTTTTTCCAATTGGAACATTCTTCCTGATTCATCCATGCAGGCGTATTGGAAATGGTTTGTTTGTCATTTCAGGGCACAGCTGGAAGATTTGCACAATGGTAAATTTCAGGGCAAAGGAGAAATCCCTGAGGGGTGGCAGAGAATTACCAAGCAGGAAGCATTGTCCGAGCTGGACAGGCGTTAGGCCACATCCATGGGAAGGAAGAACCACAAGGGCTTTGCAGTTTTGGAGTACTTTGTACCAGGCTCTCCACAAATTCAGTTACAATGATGACACTCTCAAGCCCAATGAAGACAAGGGTGTCCAACTGCTCCTGAGTTTTGTGAAATAAGGCACTTTACTGTGGCTGTTGCTCAGGAACTCCCTTGCTTGATGAGAAAGCCAGAATCCTCTTGCCTTCTTGCCATAAACATTTCCCTCTGCTTTGTCCTAGAGCCAAACCAAAGCCTCTCCTTGTGGCGATTGGCCTCATGGCCAAGCCTGAGCCCGAGGGCCAGGGCAAGGGCAGAGGCAGCACTCAGAGCACCCCTTGGCTCAGGTGCTGTGAGACAGAAGAGACAGTGCCCCCAAGGCAGTTTTCCTGCAGCAAGGAGGTGTCCTGCTCGGAGAAAGAGCTGCAGGACCTGAGGCCAGCTCCACGCTGGCTGCAAGCTGGGCTGATTGGCTTTTGGGTGTCATCCTTCCCTCCCTCACTGCAGCCTCCTGGATCAACTGAGGCCATTCTCCCAGCAGGAGCTGTTGTGCCTCTGGGCTCAGGAAAGCAGGGACACGATGGCCCCGGGGCTCAGGCAGTGCTTTCACTCCCAGTCTCGGAGGTGCTGTGTCTCTGTCCAGGGCAGCCGCTCCTGCTCAGGTGCCTGGGGCTGCTGCCCTTCCCTGCAGCCCTCAGGCCTGCAAGGAGATGCTCCTGCCCTTGGCCTCACTGCTGAGGAAAGCCTTGGGAATGCCCCATGTGGAGAATCCTGCCTGCCAGCACCTTCCACAGCAGCCCTCGGGGCAGTGCTGGTGCTGTCCAGGCAGGCTGGTGGCACTGGAGCCGTGCTCTGGAGAAGGTGGCACCAGCTGGCTCTGGCCCAGGCAGGCGTGGGGGCTTTTGCTGTGCAGGTGCTGCAGCCCCGCTGGCAATGCGAGGGCCAAGCCCTGCTGGAGAGCTGGCTGAAGGGCTGCTTCAGCCTCATGCCCTGCAGGCTCTGCTAATAAAGGAGTTGATTTGGACCTCCCTGCTCTGTGTCCCCTTTGTGTTCAGGACAGACACAGCTGGGGGTGACTCGAGACAGGCAGGGGACAGGGGGTGGCACTGGGTGAATTTCCAAGGCCTGAACAACGGGCCCTGCCTGAGGCCTGAACGTTAGGCCCTGAGCCAAAGTTGCCCAGTGGATGAACCTTTCCACCAAAAGCGATGTGTATCCACTCATTAGGGAAGCATTATTAGCCATATGATAAATGTATCTGCTCATTAAAGAAGCATCATTAACAATATGATCTGTGAATGTGCTCATTAGTGGAACATGCATTTATCTCTCCATATTTACAAATGGGACAAGATCCATGAAATCTGACATCTGTCCTTGTTTGGGGGTGTAGGATCAAAGACAACTCCCTTGGTTCCTGCTTTAGCCCAGGCCAGGCTTTGGGAGGAACCCAAGAGGAAAAAGAAACGAGATGTTCCTGCCCTAGAAGTGATGTTAGCTTGGTTATTGAACAATATAAGAACAGGACCCTCTCACAGTGCAGTTGGAAGCCTTGTTGCCTGCAGGTGGACACCCCACAGTAATTCCCAGTTACCGAGAGGGACTCTCCGTTCCTTCACTGTGACAGGGGCTCCCCAGCTGATGTGTGGAGCTGGAGGATGGTAAAGTCTTGGGGTAACTGGAGATGTAATGTGTGTCATCTCACTGTATGCAATCTTTTGTAGTAATGATGATGTGCCTTGCTGAGATTGCCATCCTTTTGTGATTCTTGGCAGTTTTGCATTATAGTAAATGACACCTCTTCCTTAAGTTGGTGCCTGTTTCTTTTGTGCTGACCCTGCTGCCTGGCAAAACACTGGGTGAGGGTCTGGGAGCTGGGGTGTGGCAGAGAGGCTCTGCTCCATTCAGGGGCTCTGATCCATTCAGGGCCTCTGCTCCAGGAGCAGCTTCACTGTCTGCAGGGACAGCAGAGAGGGCAGGAAGCCCCAAACCACAACACCCAGGGAAACCAGTGTCAGTGGCAGGTGCCAAGGGAGGCAGCGCTGGGAAGCAGGGCTGGCCTGTCACACACATGGAGGGCTGAGAAGTTTGATCCCAGTGAGGGTCTGTGCTCTGGAGCTGCTCAGCTGGAAACATGTGGGACAAAAGGGGAAGGGGCCCAAACTCTGCCAAGCCCTGCCCTGGCCAAGCTGACCCAGAGCCAGTGACAGGAGCCAGAGCTGGGCTGTGTGAGTGTGTGCTGAAAGGGCTGAGTGCCAGGGACTGGGGACACCTGGGCTGGGAGGGGATTTGGGTGGCTCCTGGTGCCAGACTGGGAGTGGAGGTGACCCTGGCCATGGTGTCACCTCCTGGGCTGAGTGGGGAATGTCCTGGTGCAGCTCCTGGAGTGAGTGGGGGGGACCCAGTGCCACAGCTGGGTGCAGTGGAGAGGACCCAGTGCAGCAAGGGGGGATGGCCTCAGGCCTGGGCTGGGGTACTCGTAGGGCACTGGGTCCCTCACCTGCTACCCTCACCTGTGCCAGCTTTCTCAGCTCCCTCTCCAGTACAGCTAGACTGTTCTCTGCACCTTTCCCTGTCTCTGCCAGGACCCCTTGGCCAAAGGCTCCCTCAGTCAGATTGTCTGGCTCCTCCTTCCTTGCAAGCCCTGGTGTGGGGAGGAGCACAAACAGCTTAAAGATGTTTTCCAGCCTCAACAATTCTTGTATCCGGTGCCTTCCTGTGACAGTGGGGTGCAACAGCTCTGCCAGGCTGCAGCAGTTGGGACCAAGGGTGTGGTGACCCTGTGTAACACCCCAGAACACTGAAATGGAAGGCGCTAGACTGAGATTCCTTCACGCTGGCTTGGCACACAGGAGAAATACCGAGCAGATATTCTCAAGAGGTCAAAATTACACAGAACTTTGGTGGCAAAAGATACAAAATCAAGGGATTTGATCGACCTTTCTGGTCTCTGACGCCGTGCCTGGGTCAGGAGGAGAGCTGATGGTGTTGGGGAGGGGGTCGTGGAGCAGAGCAGGAATTGTCCAGCGGGATCTGTCGGCTGCACACGCTGGGAATGATGGGGCTGGCGAAGGAGGGGGACAGGGCTGGGGTGCCCGGTGCGGGGAGCTGGGTTCGGGATGGAGGGGCAGCTGGGCAGGTCTGAGAAGACCAATTTTGCTCTTAGTTTCCCTTCCTGCTCTTCTTCCCCCTCCCTCCCCAGAGCAGCTGTGTTTGCCCTATCGCTGGCAGTGCCCAAGGGCAGGTTGGACGGGACTTGGAGCACCCTGGGGTAGTGAAAGGTTCTCCCTGGCCATGGCAGGGGGTGGCACTGGATGGTCTTTAGGGTGTCTTGCCACACGGAATCCATGAGGATTTAGGGAGATAAGAATGGTACAGGGATACCTTTGAGCCCTCCAAGAGAGACGGAGAGAGACTTCTTAGCAGAGCTGGAGTGCCGGGACACGGGCAATCGCTGCACGCTGACCCAGGGCAAGGGCTAGACGCGTTTTTCGGCATCTTTTTTTCCCGCTTTTCCCGCTCCCCTCATGCGCGGGGCCCTCCCGGCCGCCAGGCGGCGCCATGGCGGCGGGGCGGGGCGCGGTGACGTCACGGCCACGCCGGGTGGGCCGATGCGGCGGCGGCGGCGGCACCGGGAACAGCGGGAACGGCACCGGGAACAGCGGCACCGAGAGCGCCGGTAGCACTGCGAAGGGCGACAGCGGGAACAGCGGGGGCGGCACCATGGAGTACGTGAGCCCCGAGCAGCTCGCCGGCTTCAGCAAGTACAAGGTAGCGGCGCTGACGGGGGCCGGGCTCGGGGCCTGGCGCCGTGAGGGGGGCGCTGAGGGGCGGCCGCGCCTGGGAGCGGCGGCTGGGGGAGGTTGGGGTGCTTGGAGGAGGGGAGGCTCCATCGGGGCCTGGGCTGGGATCTTCGGAGGTGCTGTAGGGAGACCCTACAGGGGTGTGGGGAGGGGATGTGGAGGGAGTGCCGTGGTTTGGAGCGGAGGGAGCGGCCGCAGTGAATGCCGATATTTAAAGGGAGCGAGGGGGAAGGGTAGGGCGGTCCGAGGTTTGTGAGGGTCTGCAGTGAGATGCGGGGGTTGGGGGTAAGGGGGGTTTGCAGCTATGTGTGGGGTTTTGGGGGACTGCAGTGAGAGCCGAAACCCGGGTTTGGAAGGGGTGGGAGGTGCAGTGAGCGCCAGGGTTGGGTGGGTTTGCAGGGACGCACTGGGGTTTGGGGACGGGCTTTGGGGCTGCAGTGAGACCTGGGATGGGGGAGCTGCAGGGGAGCCTGGGCTTTGGGGACGGGACGTGGCAGGGAAACCTGGGTTTTGGGGCGAGGCTTCAGAGAGACGTTGGGGTTTCAGAGTAGCAGGAGCTCTGCAGTAAGAGCCCGGTTTGGGGGTGGTTGCAGGGAAACGCAGGGTTTGGTGGAATGGGTACAGTGAGACCGAGGTTTTGTGGCAGAGGAATTGCGGTGAGTGGGAGCTGGTGTTAGGGAGGCTGTGGATGTAGCGAGGATGAGTGTGGTGAAGGTGGGACTGTGTGCAGGACAGGACTCTCCTTGCTGCGATGATCAGGGTGTGACAAGGAGCTTCTCCTCCTCCTGGGCTGGGGCCCAGGGAGGCGGTGGTGACCTGTCCCCACACACAGCGAGCTCTGGGGCTGTCCCCACCATGAAGGGTTCGCAGAGGGGACTGTGGGTTTCCCGGGAGCAGGGCCGGCCCAGGAACTGCCCCCATGGAGCTCAGGACTGCCACACTCCTGCCCTGTGGCTGCTCCGTGCAGTCACAGCCATGGAACCCCTGTCGTTCCCGTCTGCTGGTGCCAAGCTGTGTCTTGTTCAAAGTGCTGGGAACCTTGGAAGGAAGCGCTGGAAGTGCCAGCAGGCTCTGCCATGGCATTTAAATCCCCAGGGGCTGATTTTGGGCCAAAGTAGGGGACATCCTTAACACGGGGCAACACTGGATCCTGTGTTTATGTGGAGAGGAGGATGTTTTCCATATTTGTTTCTTCTCCCACACCAGCAGTGATTTAAAAGGCTTCACCTCACCTTCGTTGCTTTGTTCTTGTTGTGGGACCCATCATGTGGGCCCATGTTCCAGTTGTCCCCCCAGGGTGGCTCGTGGGGTGTCACTTAAGAGTGAGGGACAATCGGGACAAGTCTGTGGCCTTCAGGGAGCAAATCTCCTCCTGGAGCTGTCTGTGGGGGCTGGGGCAGCCAGGGCTTGCTCACACTCCTCTTGCACCCTGGTGAGGTGGAGGGAAATGGACTTGGGAGAGCGACTTGGAACGATGTGTCTGGGTGCATGAGATTCCCTGTGGGAGGCTGGCTGTGTGGGGATTTATCAGGAAAGTATCCGCGTGTTTAGAAAGGCAATGAACGATTGTGGGTTTGTGTGGGTGCTGGAGAAAGGTAATCAAAACACTCAGCTGTGAGCCAGGCCTCCCAAAGGGACTGGTTTGGCTCCTGCAAAGACAATTCTTTTGCTCCAAGAGGGAGGCTGTTGGATGTTCAGCCTGTTTCCTGTTGTGCTGGAGTGATTGTTGCCATCCCTCTCAGCATGTGTGCAGGGACAGGGGGGTCTCCAACTTCAGCCCTTCTGGACTGTGTGGCAGGGACCAAAACTGCTCCCAGTTTTTTTCCTGAAGACACCTCTGACAGAAATGCTGCTGCAGTTAGATCTGGGAGCAGAGCCCTGAAAGGTGTGTGGGGTGAGGGGGAAGGTCCCACGCAGCACAGGAAGCATCAGCCGCTCGCTGTCCCCAGTTAGGCACTGGTGGGATGCTCCCTGGCCTAGCTTTGGGTACACAGGGCTGGAATGTGGGAGCAGGGCTGTGATGGAGCTGTATCCTGAGGACTGGAGGAGCTTTACCTCAGAGCCTGTGGTTTTTCCAAGTCAAGTGACTTTGACAGGAGTGGGTGGGTCCACTTAGTGTTCCAAGAGCACCGTCTGTGCCCCGCTCGTGTCTCTACCCTGCTGCCTTCCTTGTTTTCTTCATGTCTTGTTTCCTAGGGGAGCTTTGTTCTTGGCTATTTTAGCCTTGGGAAAGTGGCTGATTGAGCAGAAATCTCGGCAGTGATTCCACGTATTCCAGCCTTGATTCAGGCATCAAGGCTTGGCGTGCTCTGCCCTTTGCATCTTCCAAAGCTGGGTTACCTTGTCAGACTCAAAAATGCGGCTGGAAGGGACCTTAGGGCTCATCCAGTGCCACCCCGTGCCACGGACAGGGACACCTTCCACTATCCCAGGTGTCTGCAAGTCCCATCCAGCCTGGACTGGAACAGTTCCTGGGATGGGACAGCCGCAGCTGCTCTGGGCAATCTGTGCCAGGGCCTGGCTGTGCCTCAGCCTTTGAGCTGTGCCTGGCAGAAGCTCTCTGGCCACACACCATCGATTTGGAGGAGAGCAAGTGGATTTGGGGGGATGTGGAGGAGACAATGTGCCCCAGGGAAGGAGCCTGTCCTTGGAGAAGAGCTGGTGTTCTGTAGCTGACAGAGCAGGAGCAGAGGAGCTTCATGCAGGATGATCCAGAGCCTTCTCCAGCCGTGGCTGGGTCACTCCTGCCACGGAGCCAGGAGTCCAGATGGTTTCAGTTTGCAGCGTGCACGTTCCTGCTGGCTGGGGGTGAGGCAGGAGTGTGCTCCTGCTGTCCCAGGCTGGCAGGGGCAGATAGGGAAGGGTCCTCTGGCAGCTCTTGACACTGAGAAGCTCCTGAGCCTGAGGAAAGAGTGCAGCACAACGTGTAGTGGGTGTCAGGGTTTCATGGTGCTGGAGATGTTTTCCTGGGGGTGCTGTGCCAGCAGCTGGACAGGAGCCCAGGTGTGCCCAGGTGGGCAAGAGGCCACTGGCCCTGGGCTGTGCCAGCTCTGGGGTGGCAGCAGGGCCAGGGCAGTGCCCGTCCCCTGTGCTGGCACTGCTGGGGCACCTCCAGTGCTGGGGACAGCTCTGGGCCCCTCCTGCCAGGAGAGCCCTGGAGGGGCTGGAGCGTGTCCAGGGCAGGGAATGGAGCTGGGAAGGGGCTGGAGCCCCAGGAGAGGCTGAGGGAGCTGGGAAAGGGGCTCAGCCTGGAGAAAAGGAGGCTCCGGGGGGACCTTGTGGCTCTGCACAAGTCCCTGCCAGGAGGGGACAGCCAGGAGGGCTCGGGCTCTGCTCCCAGGGAACAGGGACAGGACAAGGGGAAATGGCCTCAGGCTGGGCCAGGGCAGGCTCAGCTTGGACAGCAGCAGGAATTTCTGCCTGGAAAGGGAGCTCAGGCCTTGGCAGGGGCTGCCCAGGGAGGTGGAGATGTCCAGGGGAGGCCTGGATGTGGCACTCAGAGCTCTGGGCTGGGGACAAGGTGGGGATCTGTCACAGGTTGGATTGGATGGTCTGGGAGGGATTTTCCAACCTCACTGATCCCAGGATTCTGTGCCTGTAGCACTCCTGCAGCAGTGAATTCTTTGGGAATAGGAAATATCCCTGTGGAGACAGGCTAAGCGAATCTGGGAAGGGAGGAACCAAATCCATGCTTTGCAGGTGATGTGTCCCAGCCCTGCATGGCAGGTGCTGAGGCTTCCCCTGAGGCCAGACAAATGCCAGGTGTGACTTATCAGCCTGGAGCAGGTGAAGGCTGATCCTTGTAGGCTGGAGGTCTGGATATCCAAACTGCAGTGCTGATTTTGAGGCCACTCAGCAGGACTTGTGTCCACATCGCAAGGGAAAAGTGATCAAGGCACCCTGCTCTGGCTGGGTGTTGAATGTCCTCTGCCAAACCCCAGCACTGTTACTGTCAGGTGTGGGATGTCCTCTGCCAGGAAAACTGCAGCCAGGCACTGCTATTTCTGAGTGGAAACTTGCACTTGGATGCCAGTGGTCAGGTGCTTAATAAATGTCTGCAGATGGCCTTGTGGCCAGCTTCTGGGCAACCTCCTGTGAATTTGTGGGAGAGGGGGAAATGGGGCCCTTGGGAGTGTTCACTGAGGTGTCTGTTCTGCTTTGCTTCCTCTGCTGGAGAGGGACTTTGGACATGGGTCTGGAGGGCCTTGTCTGAGCTGATTGTGATTCTGTGTTGTCCTGCTCTACCCTGAAGGATCCTGTCCCCTTCTGGTGTCCCTGCTGATGATTGTTCCCGGGGCTGTGATCCGTGTGGCTCTTTGATCCCAGGAGTTGGGAAGGTGCTTGAGTGACAAGTGTTGTGCAGGAGGTTCTGGCTGCATGTGAGTGTCTGCTGCCCTGGTTTCCTCCTGGTGTGAGCTGGCTGGAAGCACAAGTACAAGGCTCTGTCATGATGCCACATGGGCCTCAGGCATTCCTGGGATCTTATCCTCAGGGATCTTGGTCTGGGGCAAATTCCAGCGAAGGGAGAAGTGGGAATGCCACTCCTTACCTGAGGCACAGGAGGAATGGAGAGGGAAGGTGATGACACGTGTCATGTTTGAATCCAAAGGTGGACCAGGCTGGTGGCTCACCCCAGAAGCTTCTGGAACCAGTGTGACTTCAGCAAGAGGAAACTCAAATGAGGCTTTGGAAGGACCTTTTGTAGCAAAACTGCTGCTCCAAAAACCCTCAAACCCTTCCATTCTGTGCCCTTGTGTCTGAGCAGGAGCTGGTGGTGGCCTTAAGGGACCTAAAGGTGCCCTTTGAAATGCTGTTTATTAGAGCTGACACTCGAAGGAGGGAAGAATATGGATACTACATCCATTTGGATGGTGGGAATTCCAGGTGGGGGAGCAGCAAATGGGCCTGTGATCCATGTGATTGGGAGGCCTCATCTGTAGAAAATCTGGATCCTTCCCACCTTTGATTATTCAAATTCTTAAAGGGTTTTCTTACAGGAAAACAACTCTATTCCTCATTTCCAGTGTTAGATGGAAAGGACGTTCACAGGAGAGCTCGGAGACCTGGGGCACTGGATGCACCCAAGGGTCAGGCTTCAGGGATTTCCATTAATTGTGGAAAGCATTTTCCTTCTGGATGCTCTCTTCCCATTTTGTGCACCCTTCTCCCAGGTGGGAACCCAGCTGCTGGTCCCATCTGTGCCCTGAAGAAGAGGGTCCTGTGCCCCTCAACCAGAACCCCCATTGCCTCCAGCCTTGGAGTGCCACGGGGAGCTGGGCTGCACATGCTGCACCGCAGGAAGCAGACGGCTGGAAGCTGTTCCTGGCAGGATTCTTTAGGCTGCTCTGCAAACAGGAGCCCTGAAGAGATCTCTGCAGGGTGTTCAGAAACACCGATGGCAGCTCAGACCGATGGAACAACAACTCTGGGAGCAAGGGAAGCAGGGAGGGAAACGTTTTGCTGCTGGTCTGTGGCTGTGAGGCTCAAGGCCACAGTGATTAAAGGCCAGTGCCTCCCCCCAGCCTGGCAGCTTGGCTTCTCCGTAGCAGGAAGGGTGAGAAGGAGGGAAAGCCTTTGAGCCCAGCTCTGGAATCACTTAACTCCTTCCCCAAGGGCTCTTTTAATTGCTGTGAGACATCCGGGTGTGTGTCTGCCTTCAAACACATGCAGCTTTTCAAGGTGCTGCCTGGCACCTGCTGAGCACCTCCTAGACTCTGTGATTCCCAAAACAGAGGTTTTTTTTCTTCTTTCTTCTCCTTTTCTCTGGTTGAATTCAGGGGTTTTAATCACTGCCCAGCTTAGCATGTCCCTTGCAGCTCTCGTGGTCTGAAAAGTGCTGTGGCTGGAGGAGACAGCAGCAGTGCTCATGGATTAACTGGGAGCGACTCAGCTCACGAGCCTTGGCTGAGCTTTTCCCCTGTGCTAAGCGATGAGATGAGGGGAAGGGATTTATGCTGCTTTCTAGAGACACTTCTGACGTGCTGGAGGGTTTTGATGAGTGAGGAGCTGGTGCTACTCCTGGGACTTGGTCTGGCTGTGTTTGTATCTCTTCATCCAGAACAACCCTGAAACTGCTGCTGAAGTGCTGCTGGTTTCTGAGCAGCGGCCTTTGCTCTACAGGGTGTCAAAGGTCTTGAGCCATGTTTTAGTGGGGGATTCCCAAACTCACTTGTTTTAGCCACACAGTGATGGGGATGAAGCTCTTTGTGGTCAGGACCTACTGCAGCTTCAGTCTCCAGTGGCTCCTGCAGGGTTTCCAGGAGGAATTTCAACCTCTGTGGGTTTTTGTATGAGACAATGACTCACACAGGGACAGGGAGCTTGTGGCTGTATTGGCTGCCACACCTCCCCTGGACACTTCCAGGGATGGAACAGCCACAGCTGCTCTGGGCACCCTGTGCCAGGGCCTCACCATCCTCACAGGGAACAATTCCTGCCCAATGTCCCATCTATCCCTGTTATCTGCCCTGGAAAGCCATTCCACCTTGCCTGTCCCTCCAGTCCTTGTCCCCAGTCCCTCTCCAGCTCTCCTGGAGCCCCTTTGGGCCCTGCAAGGGGCTCTGAGCTCTCCCTGGATCCTTCTCCAGGTGAGCACCCCCAGCTCTCCCAGCCTGGCTCCATGGCAGAGGGGCTCCAGCCCAGGAGCAGCTCCAGGGCCTCCTCTGGGCTCTCTCCAGCAGCTCCAGGTCCTTGTGCTGTTGGGATCCCCAGGGCTGGGGTCTCACCTGAGCACAGGGGCAGAATCCCCCCTCCCTGCTGCCGACGCTGGGGATCAGCCCAGGACTGAGGGTTTTCAGGTGTCAGAACACACAGCCAGGTCCTGTCCTTCTTCCTGGGTTTTCCTTGTCCTGTCCTACAGCAGGAGCCCTCTGGGCTCTTGTCTTGCGCTGCAGGTGAAGAACACAACTCCTGCTGTGCCCATCTGCCTGCTGCATACATCCTGCATCCTCAGGCCCACCTGGAGCAGGAGGTTGCTGTTCCCAGCTGGTGGCTGGGGACATCTGCTAAAAGCAGGTGCCATTCTCATGGATGTGAGCACAGTGGAACAGCAGGAAGCTGCATTCCCAGTCCCAGCTGTCAGTGTGGGCACAGAGGTGCCATGATGAGCAGCCACAGGCCTGTGGAGGGGAAATAGTAGTTGAAGTGGTGAGAGTGCTAAGCCTGCTGGTGCCTTTGGCTGTGTGGCTTTTCCATGTGCTGGAAAAACCTCTCTCCTTGGCATGCAAAGCAGAGCTGGGTCCCAGCTTGTGGCTTGAGTGTTGCAAGGTGTGCAGAGCCATCACTTAAACAGAGCGTGGGCTGCTTGTCAGCCCATCCTGAGGCTCTTTAATTGCACTGAAAGTTTGCTGCAATGTTTATTGGTGTCTGTTGAGTCTTGGGTACAGGGAATTCCATCAGAAAAGTTACTCATTGCTAATGAACAGCAAGTCTTTGGCTGTCCAGAGGGATTGGAAGAGAACTGGGAGTGCCTTGTGGAAATTCAAGTATCACTTCCCGTGTCTGGCTCCAAAAGTGGCCATGTTACAAGGGTTTGTGTCAGTGACCTGACTCGCTCTGCCTCACATCTTGCATAAAGCTGGATGTCAAGTGTGAGTTTTTTCCTGTTAATTGTGAATCTCTTCTTTGTGAAGAGGTGGGATGAGAGAGAGGCAAAAATGTGCTTTGGAAGAGAAGGTTTTATTTGTGCCCTTCACAAAGGCTCTGTTGAAACTTGGGGGTAGCATTGCTCCTCCTTCCCTGCAGTGCCTTGCTTTACCCGAAATCATCTCCTGATGTGTGTGGGCTTGTGGCTTCCTTGAGTGGAAAAGTTCAACTTGATTTCTTTTTCTAGGGATTGTAAGAAATTCTCTTTCCTTCCACTGACTTGTGCATTATCACAAAATCCCAGACTGGTTTGGTTGGGAAGCGACTTAAAGATCATTTAATTCCAACCCCCTGCCAGGGGGGTTAATCCCCTCCCACTGTCCCAGGCTGCTCCCAGCCCCAGTGTCCAGCCTGGCCTTGGGCACTGCCAGGGATCCAGGGGCAGCCCCAGCTGCTCTGGGCACCCTGTGCCAGGGCCTGCCCACCCTGCCAGGGAATAATCCCTTCCTAAAGTCTAATCTAAACCCACCCTCCTTCACCTTAAGGCCATTCCCCCTGTCCTGTTCTCATGGTTGGTGGGTTGGGATCGAATCCAGTTCTCCAGAGGGGCTGAGGTCTTGCCAGTTTGATCTCCTGGTGGCTCATGGCCTCCGTGAGGTGCATCCCAACCTGGAGGTGCCAGAGCAGCTCACTGACCCTGCAGGAAGTAGATTTGGGATCTGCCCTTGGGGACAGCACAGGGATGTGGAAATTTGGGGGTGGTGAGAGACTGCTGCCTTCTCTGCTATTACTGCCTTGCTCTCCTGGTCCCTCCTGTTCTCCTTGGGCACACAGAGCTGGTCTGATCTGCCTCTCAAGCATATCTCCCCTATTTTTTGAAGACCAAACCAGCTCTGGCAACATAGGAAATTCTTCTGGCTGTCCCAGTGTTATTTTAACAAGCTTCCTGTTCCTGCATTTTTGACTCTGCCTTTTTCCCCCCTCCCCCAGTGACTGCTCTGATCCCTCGATCAGCCACCCCAGAGGTTTATTGCTGACTGATCCTCTCCTAACTCTGCATCCCTGAGGGTTCATCATTCCCAGCCCTGGGCTCACCATCCATGCACCCCTGTGCAGCTGATCACCTTGCACTGAGGTGACCCATATTCATGGATGTTTGATGCTTCCAAACAGGGAGAGCTCCTGGATGCAGCTGGAATTGGCTGGCTGCTTGCCAAAGCCTGCCATCAACATCAAGTGTTGCTCCACATTATGTATCCATGGGGAAATGACTTCCCTTGCACCAACACATCAGTGGGATGGGGTCAGGACTTGGCACCACGGTGGTGGGGCCAACTCCCCCCTCCCCAGGGTGATTCCAGTGCCAGGACAGAGCCACAGCCTGCTGAGTGGCTGCTGTGCCGGAGAGAGAGGCTGCACTGGATTCTGCCCTGGGAGGGTGGGCAGGCCCTGGCACACAGTGCCCACAGAAGCTGTGGCTGTTCCATCCCTGGAAGTGTTCCAGGCCAGGCTGGACATGGGGGCTTGGAGTGACCTGGGATAGTGGGAGGGTGTCCCTGCCCATGGCTGGATGAGCTTTAAGGTCCATTCAATCCAAAGCAATCTGGAATTCCATGAACCTCCCAGTTGGTATCTGAGAACCAAGGCTGTGAATTTCAGTGTGTGTTGGCAGGGCAAGAATGTGGTTTTCCCAATGAATTAGCACATGCTGCAGGGATTGGGGAGCTGGAGGGAGGCTTCTGCTCTGTGTGGCATTCACTCATGTTCCTTGTTGAGGAGTGGGGCTCTGGCCTTGCTGGGACCCTGCAGATGTTCAGTCCTCTGCCTCTCCTGCCAGGAGAGCCCTGGAGGGGCTGGAGCGTGTCCAGGGCAGGGAACGGAGCTGGGAAGGGGCTGGAGCCCCAGGAGAGGCTGAGGGAGCTGGGAAAGGGGCTCAGCCTGGAGAAAAGGAGGCTCCGGGGGGACCTTGTGGCTCTGCACAAGTCCCTGCCAGGAGGGGACAGCCAGGAGGGCTTGGGCTCTGCTCCCAGGGAACAGGGACAGGACAAGGGGAAATGGCCTCAGGCTGGGCCAGGGTAGGCTCAGGCTGGATATTGGGAATCATTCCTGCATGGAAAGGGCTCTCCAGCCCTGGCACAGCTGCCCAGGGCAGTGCTGAAGTCCCCATCCCTAGAGGGATTTTGAAGCCCTGTGGGTTTGGCACTTGGGGACTTGGGACAGTGGTGGCCTTGGTGGTGCCAGAGGATGGTTGGACTCGATGCTTGAAGAGGACTTTTCCAACCTCAGTGATTCTTTGACTTTATGCTGTGTTTTGGAGCATCCTTCATTGCTGGATGTCTAAAACCTGCACAGTGAAACCCAGGTAGGAGGAGGGACACGCTGCAGCTGGAACACACAGCCAGGACATCCACATCCTTCCTGCAGCTTCCTGGTGGGAGCCAAAGCCATGGGCTCACGTGGTGGGTGCAGCTGTCTGCTGCCAACATGCTGCGTTCTGGTGCCAGCTGAGAAGTGACCTTGGGAAAGACAAATAGGGCTTGAGTTAATCAGTGCCATTACAGGGCGAGGTGACTCCTCACACACCGGCTGAGGGTGGGCATAGGGCAAACGTGCCTTGTTTTTCCTGGCACAGCTCTGCTCACTTCCGTTTGCTGGGATTGGTTGAGTTTTCTGCCTCCTGGTTTATCTTGAGCCTGTGGGAAGAAGGTTCTTAGCCTTGTGCCCTCTTCATATTTAAGGAGATTTGTAGGGAGCAGCCTCGAGGACTTGCTGGAGCTGCTCTGCTGAGTTCCCTCATTTTGCCTGGAGCACCTGTGAGCAAGATGGGATGTGCAAATCCATCTTTGTTTGCTGTCCTGAGCACAGGTGCCACCAGTGCTGTGCTGTCCCAGCCCACCTGGGTGTCACACCCCAACACCACCAGGACCAGACAGTGGTGATGATGTGAATCACACCAGGCACGTGGTGGCATTTCTGGCATGTCCTCTGCAGGGCCAGGAGCTGGCCTTGATGACCCATGTGGGTCCCTCCCAGCTCAGGATACTCCAGGATTCTATGGCAGTGCTTGGTCTGCTGCTGGCTCCAGGTAACCAGATCACTTCAAAGCAGAATTGTGTTTTTTCTGGGACAGGAAGACCATTAGTGGAATCTGGACTATAAATCTGTGTTTTTTTCCTCTTTGGACACATAATTGGATCTCCCAGAGGCATCCTGGTTGCACGATTAATGTTGGGTTGAAGCCGTACAAGCCATTTATGTCTGTAAATCCCATAACAACGCCAGCCAGCTCATCTGTGATGGCACCACAGCCACTGGGCCTGTCCCCAGCTCCTGGGGTGCCTGTGGCTCCCTGGAGCCATCCTGGCATGGACAGGAGGCTCCTTTGTGGTGCCAGTGATAGAAGATTGTGGCTGCTGGTTTTGTTCTTTCCCTGAGGAGTTCTGACCCCAATCCTGGGCTGGATTGGCCCCTCCCTGCAGCCGTGAGGAGAAGCTGTGACTTTGAACACAGAGCTATTTTAGAGCACCCTTTTCAAATGCCTGGCTGCTGTGGGAAGGAGACTCTGGGATGGATGAAATTCCTTCTGGACATTTCTCCTTTTCCTTTAACCTTCTTTCCCTGAAAAACGGGCAGAAATCCAGAGGCTGGTAGGAGTCATTGGTCGTGATAGAAAAACAACTTTTAGAGGGATGTCAGTCACTAGACCAGTGTGTGGAGATCCAAAATGCAGAAAGTGACACTGATTTCCAGTGAGGATGAGGTGAGGGAATGATGGAGCCAGTGCCAGGCTGAAATGCTGCTGGGTTTGAGGCTTCACAAGTGAGGAGGTGGAAGGGACAACTTTAGTAATGTTTGTAAGGAAGACCCCAAAAAGAAAAAGCAGCTGGAGGAGGCTGAGCATGGCCAAGATGCTCTTGGGATTTGTCCCTGAAGATGCCTGGCAACTCATTGGTATTCTGCGAGCAGCTGTCCTGGGCAGGCAGCCGTGTCCTGGCTGTCCAGAGCGCTGTCCCCAAGGGTGGCAGCCAGCCTGGCACCAGAGCCAGCCCTGGTTGTGTCCCTGTGCCCCAGGGTGTCCCCAGAGTGGGCACAGCGGGGATGGCCTTGCTCAGCACACAAAGAAGTGCCCTGGCTGGGGCCTGGCAGGAGCTGGGGGGCACAGGAAGGGTCTCAAACTGTGGGAGAGCATCCAAAGGGGCACACACATAGGGAAGGGTCTGGAGGGACCACACAGGGAGCAGCTCAGGGCACTTGGCTTGTTCAGCTGGAGAAGAGACTGAGAGGAGAGCTCATGGATGTCAGCAAGTTCCTCCTGAGGGGGAGTTCCGATCTCTGATGGGGACAGGACCCAAGGAAACCACTGGAGCTGTGCCAGGGAGGCTTAGGGTGGATCTCAGGGAAAGGTTCTTCCCTGCCCAGGCTCCCCAGAGAATGGGCACGGCCCCAAAGCTGTCAGAGCTTCAGGAACCTTTGGACACTCTGGGATGCCCAGGGTGGGATTGCTGGGGGTCTGTACAGGGCCAGCAGTTGGACTCCATGATTCCACGGTCCCTTCCAACCCAGGATATTCCATAATTCCATGGTTGTATCAGCAAACCTCTGCAGAGCAGCTGCCCTTTATCCAAGAAATGGCTCTTCCCAGCTCTTTAAGTTCTGCAAGCAGAGCAGGAATATGTGTGGCCATGGGGAAAAGCTGTCTATTGAGTATTATCCCCAGTCCTTGCACAGAGAGGGGAAAGCTTCCCGAGCCATGAGCCTGGTGAAACTTCCCTCAGGTACCTTCCAAGCATGGGCACAGAGGCTCTGGAGCGCTTTCCCTGCCTTGCTTCAAGCCTTGCATCTGTTTTCTTGTTCCAGGCTGTTTTAGGGATAATGAGATTAAATCAGTCTCTCCTCCTCCTCTAACTGGTGCTTCAAATCCTATTATCTTGTTAAGCATTTGGAATTCTGTCCCCCAAAATTGCATTAAGCTGAGATGGAAATTCCTTGCGGCTTAGAGTCACCTCCGTACGGGGTTTGTTGCTTCTTGTTCTGCAGCTCCTGTGGCTTTGCTGGTGTGGGCATGCAACTTCTGGGGCTGATTCCCTGGGAGATGGACTGGCCCTGCACAGGGAGGGCAGGGAAGGACTGGGAGGGGGTACAGAAATCCTTGCCAGGGATGGGATTCACTCAGGTGGGAACAAATGCCGTGAGATGGGACCCCAGCAAGACCTGGTGCCCCTTCTTGGTCCTGTGCCCCGTCTTGGGGGGGTGGTGCTTTGCCCTTTCCCACCACTTGTCACTTCCAGGGAAAAAACCTGGAATTTGGTACCTGTTGGAATGAGTCCAGAGGAGGCCCTGGAGCTGCTCCAGGGCTGGAGCCCCTCTGCCATGGAGCCAGGCTGGGAGAGCTGGGGGTGCTCCCCTGGACAAGGATCCAGGGAGAGCTCAGAGCCCCTTGCAGGGCCCAAAGGGGCTCCAGGAGAGCTGGAGAGGGACTGGGGACAAGGGCTGGAGGGCCAGGACACAGGGAATGGCTGCCAGTGCCAGAGGGCAGGGCTGGATGGGATTTGGGGCAGGAATTGTTCCCTGGCAGGGTGGGCAGGCCCTGGCACAGGGTGCCCAGAGCAGCTGGGGCTGCCCCTGGATCCCTGGCAGTGCCCAAGGCCAGGCTGGACATTGGGGCTGGGAGCAGCCTGGGACAGTGGGAGGTGTCCCTGCCCCTGGCAGGGGTGGCACTGGAGTTTCTGGAAGGTCCCTTCCCAACCAAACCAGTCTGGGATTCTGTGGTTGGGACTGGACTCGGGCAGATGCCTGTGCTGGAGCTGGGGATGAGCAGCAGGTTCTGCCCAGCCCAGCACTGAGCATGTGAGCCCAGGAGTTTGGTAGCCTATGGAATTTTTCTTGGGATTCTTATTCAAGTGTTCCTGGGAGAAGAGGATTTCAGTCAGGGTAATCTGTATTTGGAAGGAGCTGTGAGAGCAGGTAACAGCTCTCAAGAGCCAAATGATGTCAGTTTTGAACTTTCTAGCTGGAAGTTGTTTCATGCCTTGTCTATATCTTTGATTTTTATTTCTATTTTTATTTCCCCCACCACAAACACACCCTGAGCACCTCAAAAATAAAAGCGATGGGATGAGGGGTAGGAGCTCTCCCTCCCCATTCCCTAAGCTGCCTGTGGTGAAATCTCAGCTCCTCAGTGGAGAGGGCCCTCTGAGACCCATCCTGCTCAAGGGGTTCCCAGTTCCACTGCTGGAGGCGGGGGTGGAGACTGGGACCAGCAAGAGAACAACACAGCACAGCAGGTGACAGATGGCACTGTTGGAGGGCAGGACCCACAGCATTTCTCCTCACCCAGGTGGGGCAGAGCAGTTGGAAGCAGTTGAAAGGATCAGCATCTTGCTCCTTGCCTGCATCCACTTGGAGAGCTGGAGTTGGCATTTCCAAATGGTGGAGGATTGGTGGGGGCTACAGCAGGAGTCCCGTGGGGGTTCCACACAGGATGGGGCTCAGAAGGTGCCAGATCTCTGGCTTTTCCTGCGAGTTGCTGGAGCCCTAACTGTTGGGTTTTGTTTCCCTTTCCCAGTACAGCGCCGTGGACAGCAACCCCCTGTCCCTGTATGTCATGCATCCCTTCTGGAATGCCATCGTGAAGGTGAGTCCCCATCACAGCCCAGATCACCTCTGTAACACCATCAGCTGCTTCTTTTGTGGTGCCACTAATGGGTGAGGGGCTGCCTGCAGCCTGCCCCGAATCCCTGAATGCCTGCATCCCAGCCCAGCGCTTCCTGCTGCCCCGGGCTGCTCCAGGTGCTCCTGGCAGTACTGTCTAACCCTGAGCAGTGCAGCCGAGCGGTGCAGCCGTGGCTGGAGCAGCGCCTCCTCCTTAGTCCATGTTTTAATGAGTTCATCTGTTCTTTTGCTGCTTTCCCATAGATCTTCCCTACCTGGCTGGCCCCAAATTTGATAACGTTTTCTGGCTTCCTGCTGCTTGTCTTCAACTTCTTCCTCATGGCATACTTCGACCCTGACTTTTATGCTTCTGGTAAGGCTGCATGTTCCTGGTCAGATGGGAAATCTGTCACCTCCTCTGTTGGGAATTCCAGTGCTTGCTGGGGAGGCCTGTGGGTCTGGGCCTTCCCAAAGGGACTGGGACAGAGGAGGGGATTGAACTCGCTGGGTTTTGTGATAAGGACTTGTCTGGGTGTGACATGTTCCCTCTGGCTGCCAGGGAAAGGTGCTCCTGGCTGGGAGAGGGAGGAGGAAACAGCTGGAATCTTGGGTTGGAATTGGCTCTGCCTGCAGAGCAAACAACCCAGTGCCCTCGTTTAAAGATCTAACAGGAAATCAAGGAAGAGCCTTGTTTTTCACATCCCAGCTCATTCCCCTCTTGGCAGAACCACCACCACATCAGACTAACAAGGCCAAATCCTCTTTCTGAGCTTCACCACTTAGAGCTTTAAACTTTCTAACAGTCCCCATGTTCATCTGTCTGTGAATCCAGTGGTTCTGTCCCTTTGCACATGGAGGAGTACCCAGAGAAAGGATTAATGCAGTGTGATAATTCTCAGGAGCTGCTTCTCCATGCTTTTCTCTCCCTTAGACCCTGTCAGGTTTGGTTTAGGTTGCTCAGGAGAGTTTGTGTAGTTCTTCTAAACTGGACCCATCATCAAAGCAGGGTTACACGGCAGAAATCCTGTTTTCTTGGGATTGCCTTTATTGGTAAACAAGTCAAGGCTGTTGAAGGCTCAGGTGGCATCCCATGGCTGTTGGCCAGGCTTTGGGCTGTTACGGTCCATGAGCCACGAGAAGAAAAGCTGCCAGTAGCTCAAGGTGAAAGCCCCCAGGATGTCAGACATCCAGAATCATGGAATCCCAGAATGGTCTGAGTTGAAGAGACCTTAAAGCCCATCCAGTTCCACCCCCTGCCAGGGACAGGGACACCTTCTGCTGTCCCAGGCTGCTTCAAGCCCCAGTGTCCCATCTAACCCTGCCTTCTGGCAGTGGGAAGCCATTCCCCCTTGTCCTGTCCCACCCTCTCCAGCTCTCCTGGAGGCCCTTTAGGCCCTGGAAGGGGCTCAGAGAGCTCCCTGGAGCCTTCTCTTCTCCAGGCTGGACATCCCTGACTCTGCCAGCTTCTCAAAAATTGGCTTTGGAAGGATGGAGAAGCTCATGGCTTGGGACCCTTTCACATCCATGTTTTGCATGTCCTGCTTGGACAGAGAACTTTTCCTGGTGCTGCTGAGGTCTCCAAAATTTTGTGCCTTCCCTCCTCCTTGGATGGCTTTGCACATGTGATACCCTCCTTCCCTTTGCTGCTGGAAAGGCCCCATCCTGCTGCCCTGAGGAAACAGGAGGTGGCATTTCACGGGCTCATTGTTCCCCCAGGAGACCTCCCTGTGCCCTCCTGCTGCCAAGGATCCATGCCTCTTCCTGCCCTTCTCCAGTGTCCCTTTGGGATCCCTGATTGCAGCCAGCTCGGCTGGCTCGCTGCCCGAGCGGTGCAGAGGAGGTGGAGGTGCCATTAGGGAAGAGCTCGGTTTCCATTGGCAGGATGGGACTGGAGACTGGGCGGGGAATCCTGGCATGTTCCTGCGGGGGCAGGCAGTTGCCACATCAAAGAGGCTCCACTTGATGCTCTGTGAGCCAGTGACTGAGGAGTGTCCTTTGCACACGCTGCCACAGCCTGCAGTGGCACTACAGACCTGGCCCCAGTTCTCAGATCCCATGATTTTGGAGAGCTGGGAAAAAAGGACAAATACATCCTGGAAGGCAAAGTCCTCACTGACCTGGTTTCATGAGCTGTTGTGGGGCAGCTCTGCCATCACACCCTGCATAGCTCACATCCCAGATTCACTGTTTGAGTCCTCGTGGCTGTGCCTCTTGGGCCAAAACAAACCCTCTGGAAGCACATCCTGAGCTGTCCTGACACAGGTCTGTCTGATCCCTGCAGCTCCTGATCACCAGCACGTTCCAAACGGCGTGTGGATCGTGGTGGGGCTCCTCAACTTCATGGCCTACACATTAGGTAAGAGTTTTCAGGGTCACCCACTGGTGCTGTGGTTGTGTTGTCCCCTCTCTGAGCCCACGGGAAGTGTTACATTCTGTGCTCTTGCCAAGAGCAGTTTCTGGGAGCTGCTTTGCAATGTGGAGACAAGGAAGTTATCCCAGAGCATCTGATGGGAAAAAAGGATACTGGAACTGGCTTTGAGATGAGCTGTGAAACTCTTTCTTGGGTGTGCTTTAAATAATCAAAGAATCCCAGAATGGTTTGGGTTGGAAGGGACCTGCAAAATCCTCTAGTTCTACCCCCTGCCACGGGCAGGGGCACCTTCCACTATCCCAGGTTGCTCGAAGCCCCAGTGTCCAACCTGGCCTTGGACACTTCCAGGGATCCAGGGGCAGCCACAGCTTCTCTGTGCCAGGGCCTGCCCACACTCACAGCCAGGAATTCCTTCCCAATATCCCACCCAAATTTCCCCTTTTCCAGTTTGGAGCCATTCCTGCTGTCCCTCCATCCCTTGTCCCCAGTCGCTCTCCAGCTCTCTTGGACCTCCTTTAGGCACAGGAAGAGGCTGCTTTAAGGAATATAAAGGAAATACAAGGAAATAAATATCTCATCAGACTGTTGCATTTTTCAGCCTCCCATGGAGCAGGGGGTGGGGAGCCCATTCCTTGACTGAGGATGGAGGTGGGGAAAGCTGCTGTTCCCTGGCCCATTGCTTGGTGTGGAATGTCCAGGAAAGCTCCATGTTTCTTTCCCTTTTCCCAGACGGTGTTGATGGGAAGCAGGCACGCCGGACCAACTCCAGCACCCCCCTAGGAGAGCTCTTTGACCACGGCCTGGACAGCTGGGCCTGCGTCTACTTTGTGGTCACCGTGTACTCCACCTTTGGCCGAGGTTCCACTGGCGTCAGTGTCTTCGTCCTCTACCTCCTGCTGTGGGTGGTCTTGTTTTCCTTCATCCTCTCCCACTGGGAGAAGTATAACACAGGGATTCTCTTCCTGCCCTGGGGATATGACGTCAGCCAGGTGGTAAGTACACACCCTGAGAACCTGCTGCCCACTGAGGGCTGTTCTGCTGTGGATCCAGAGCCTTGTAAATCGTGGAATCAATCCGTGGAGATGGGCTCTCCATGACAAACAAGGCTTGAAGGATGGACATTGCCTTGGCTCTCCTCTCCCTGGTTCCTTTGCCCACCAGGATTGTTGCTTTATGTAGTTCCCTACATGGTGCCAGGGTGGGTAAATTGAAGCCTGGAAGTTTGGGATGCCTTTTGACACTCCCAGGATCTGGGTCAAAAATTCAGCAGTGGTAATTGCCTTGTTAATTGCTGTTCCTGGAGCAAAGATTCCTAGGGAGGTGCCCCTCCAGACCATGGTCTGTGGGTAGTGGGTGTTGAGACTGGTGGCCCTTTGGGGTGTTGGTGTGTCCATCCCTCCTTAAGGAATTCTCTGCAGGAAGCTCTTCCTGAAGAGAACTGGGACCTGAGGATGAGGCAGCTCACCTGGATTGCTGGCAGTGCCTTCCTCCAGCCCAGGTTGCTCCAAGCTTTGTCCTGCCTGGCCTCAGACACTTTCAAGGATGGGGGAGCCACAGCTTCTCTGGGCAACCACCCTCATTGTCAAAAACCTTCTTTGTTATAACTCTTACCTTATGTCCATTTATTTATCTTCTGGCTTGTCAGATGCTGGATGGGAAATGCAGTGAGTTGGGATGAGAGTTCAATTAATGCAGCTGTATTAATTGGAATAGTCCTCTCTCCTCTCTCTCAGGAGACCAGAGCTGGTCCCTGTCTATACTCTGATCCTTTCTCCCGAAATGTTGCTTAACCCAGGTCTTTGAGCTGCCTGCTGGAGAAAGGCAGGGGTGGAGGGCAGAGCAGCGTGTTCCACCCAGCTTCAGGGGACTATTAAAGCTGAAATAGCCCTGGTGAGCCTCTCCCTGTAATCCAGCAGCAAATGGATAAGGAAGAGTCCCTGGGTGACCCCTTCAGGGTCACTGCAACTTGTGTAAAACCTGTGCTTTGGTCACCTCAAGGGTTCAAGGCTGTGCCAGGGCATCTCTCCTGCAGCTCCTGGTCATATCCTTCTCATGGAATCACTGAGGTTGGAAAAGCCGTCTGAGACCATCGAATCTGGCCATGTCCTCAGCACTACCAAGGCCCCCACTGGCCCAAGTCCCCAAGTGCCACTTTTCACGTGGTTTTTATATTCCTTCAGAGATGAGACTCCAGCAGCTCCCTGGGCAGCCCCTGCCAAGGCCTGAGCTCCCTTTCCAGGCAGAAATTCCTGCTGCTGTCCAAGCTGAGCCTGCCCTGGCCCAGCCTGAGGCCATTTCCCCTTGTCCTGTCCCTGTTCCCTGGGAGCAGAGCCCGAGCCCTCCTGGCTGTCCCCTCCTGGCAGGGACTTGTGCAGAGCCACAAGGTCCCCCCGGAGCCTCCTTTTCTCCAGGCTGAGCCCCTTTCCCAGCTCCCTCAGCCTCTCCTGGGGCTCCAGCCCCTTCCCAGCTCCGTTCCCTGCCCTGGACACGCTCCAGCCCCTCCAGGGCTCTCCTGGCAGGAGGGGCCCAGAGCTGTCCCCAGCACTGGAGGTGCCCCAGCAGTGCCAGCACAGGGGACAGGTACTTCCCAATGCAATCCCTGCTGAGCAGCTCACCCTTCCTACACCTGGTAACGTGGGATATTTGTGGATTTGTTTTATTTTTCTCCTTCCTGCTGGTGGATAGGACTGAACATATCATAGCTTAGAGCTGCCTTTCCCCGGAGCTGCCTGGCACACACAAGGTGCTGCCAGCCCAGGTGCTGCCAGACTTGCCCATCACATTTCTCACCCCTGCTTGTCCTGTGCTTTCTTTCAGACCATTTCAATTGTCTACATAGTGACAGCCTTTGTGGGAGTTGAGGCCTGGTATGCACCTTTCCTGTTTAATTTCTTATATAGAGACCTATTCACTGCAATGATTATTGGTAAGAAACTCCATGTTGAAGCCTGTCTTTTAAACTGCACCTTTTTCCCAAACCCCCTGCTAATGACCTGCTAACACTGCTCTGTTTGCTGCCCCGGGCTGTTGTTGAAGTGACTAATTGAGGGTGTTCTCACAGCCTGAAAACCTTTCCCAGGATTTCAAAACAGGGTTGTCTCCTGCAGTTATTTTGGAGAACTTAACTCCCGCTCTGCCTGGGCTGACTTCACTCCAGAGCAGCTTAGTTTGTCTTCAGTGAGAGCCCGGGGGTAAAACCAGTGTGATAAACCCAGAGTTTCCAGGGGATAAAGCCCAGTGTGCAGGGGGTGGTGGGACCTGGCTCTCCGTGGAGCCTCCCCAGCCTTGGGCTGGTTTGAGGGGGTCAGGACACTTTTGTTTTGCTGCTCTGGGGCTCCCTCTCACCCCAGATCCCAAACACGGTGTGGGAGGGAGGTTGCAGCCATGGAGGGGTGGGAGCTCTGCTGTTTGGGGATCCTGCCCTCCATCCACCCACCTGAACATTGCATCATCATCATCCTCGTCTTAATAAAATTGAAATAAAGGCCCAGCCTCGCTCTCCTGTGGTCAGTTGCAATAAGCCACTGTGAAGGGTAGAGCTGAGCTGATGTTGTTCAGTGCTTTTCCTAATTCACAAGTTCTGCTCAGTTTATTTTCTGTGTCCCTTCAGGTGTTCTTTGTAATTGCTCAATTTGGAGTTAATTGGTGTGTTAAATCTAGTTCTTGCACTTTTATCGGGTAGATGTTCCCAGCTTTCCTTTGACAGCTGTGTGACTTAACATGAATAATGAACGTGCTTTTCCTGTATGAGAAACTGAGCCAAATTCCCACACGGGGGAGAGGAGCAGGAATATTTCCAGCTCTGTTCACACACCTTCTGCTGGATAAACAGGGAAGGAGTTGTCCTGGGATATCATGGATAGTGCTGATGGTTCTGACTGAGGTCAGGATTTTTCAGTTGTTTGGGTGCTTTGTATTATTTATCCAGTTAAATGACGACTTTTTGGCAGTGTGGCCACTGGAAATGTTTGCACACAGCCAGAGAAACAGCAAATTGCCTTTACTGTGAAAGCTCTTGTGCCCAGCTGTGTTATTTGAGGAGTGTGCACTCTCATTAGAGTTGTATTATAATTAAGCTTTGTCACTGTTTAAAGCACGAACCTAGCTCCTTAGTGCAGCCCTTTTAAATGGAAATGTCTTCAGCTTACAGCAGACCTCGACTTTTAATTACAGCTCTTGGGCCAGACTTGGGAGCAGCTACTTCCAAACGTGCTGAGCTATTCCTGGGGCACCCTCGGAGCTGTTTTTGGTGCAGGGAACTTGAAGCAGAGCCCAGCCACAGCCTCCTATTTGGGGTGCATGGGGCAGCCCCTGTGCCCTGGGGCACTAACGCGGCACTTTTCTCTTCCAGCCTGTGCCCTCACTGTGACCCTGCCCATGAGCCTGTACAACTTCTACAAGTGAGTTTGTAGAATCCCAGGAGTGTTGGGGTGGGAAGGGACCTGAAAGCCCATCCAGTGCCAACCCTGCTGTGGGCGGGGACACTTCCTTTATCCCAGGTCACTCCAAGCCTTGTCCAGCCTGGCCTTGGGCACTGCCAGGGATCCAGGGACAGCCCCAGCTGCTCTGGGCACCCTGTGCCAGGGCCTGCCCACCCTGCCAGGGAACAATTCCTGCCCAAAATCCCATCCAGTCCTGCCCCTCTGGCAGTAGAAACTCATTCCCCCTTGTCCTGTCCCTCCAGTCCCTCTTCAGCTCTCCTGGAGCCCCTTCAGGTACTTACTGCAGGCCGCACCAGGGATTTCTCAGTGATTCCATGTATTTTCATTTCATTGCTTGTTTTTCAGGGCCTATAAAAATAACACCTTGAAGCACCACTCTGTGTACGAAATCCTGCTGCCCCTCGTGTCCCCAGTGTTGCTGTTCCTGCTCTGCACCACCTGGATCTTCCTGTCCCCTACTGACATCCTGGAGGTCCAGCCCAGACTCTTCTATTTCATGGTTGGAACAGCCTTCGCCAACATCTCTGTAAGAGCTTCTGCTTTATGCTTGAGGAACTGGAGAATTGGTTAAATTGAGTTTTCACATGTGCTGTGAGGAACAAAGCTCTGATGGGAAGGGAGTTCCTGCCTCCTTTTGGGGATAAACTTAAAATGGGAGGACTAAATTTTTGGTCAAAATTTAATTTAGCTGCCTAGTGGTAGAATCATGGGATTGTTAAGGTTGGAAAAGCATTCTGAGACGACCGAATCCAGCTGTCCCCCAGCCCTGCCAAGGTCATCCCTGCTCAGTGTCCCCAAGTGCCACATCCACAGGGCTTTGAAATCCCTCCAAGGATGTGAGTTCATCACCTTGGGCAGCCCCTGCCAAGGCCTTTCCAGGGAGAAATTCCTGCTGCTGTCCAAGCTGAGCCTGCCCTGGCCCAGCCTGAGGCCATTTCCCCTTGTCCTGTCCCTGTTCCCTGGGAGCAGAGCCCGAGCCCTCCTGGCTGTCCCCTCCTGGCAGGGACTTGTGCAGAGCCACAAGGTCCCCCCGGAGCCTCCTTTTCTCCAGGCTGAGCCCCTTTCCCAGCTCCCTCAGCCTCTCCTGGGGCTCCAGCCCCTTCCCAGCTCCGTTCCCTGCCCTGGACACGCTCCAGCCCCTCCAGGGCTCTCCTGGCAGGAGGGGCCCAGAGCTGTCCCCAGCACTGGAGGTGCCCCAGCAGTGCCAGCACAGGGACAGAGTGACAGATCACATGAGTGACCATCCCTTCTGCTCTGGGGACAACCAGCTGTGACTCCTGGAGCCCACACCAGGCTCAGGCTCTGTCCCTGTTCCCTCAGTGCCAGCTGATCGTGTGCCAGATGAGCAGTACGCGGTGCCAGCCCCTCAACTGGATGCTGCTCCCCATCGCGGCCGTGCTGCTCCTGGTGCTGTCCGGGCTGGCTCCCGGCAGCGAAACGCTCCTGCTGTACCTGCTGACCACCTTCCTCACCCTGGCACACATCCACTACGGAGTGGTCGTGGTAGGTGACAGCTCCTGGCCTGGAGTGCTGCTGCTTGGGGCAGGGAATGCTCCACGTAAAACTGGGAATATCGCTGGGAATGGTTCTGTGAGCCTATGGAATGTGGGCTGGCTTGGGAGGGTTGCTCAGGATTGAAAGGAACTTGCACAGGATGTGACGGGCTGTCCTTCCCCTGGGGTGTGTTGGCTGAGTTGGAAACCAAGCACAAAATCCTGGAATGGTTTGGGTTGGGAGGGACCTGAAACCCCTCCAGTGCCACCCCCTGCCATGGCAGGGACACCTCCCACTGTCCCAGTGTCCAGCCTGGCCTTGGGCACTGCCAGGGATCCAGGGGCAGCCCCAGCTGCTCTGGGCACCCTGTGCCAGGGCCTGCCCACCCTGCCAGGGAACAATTCCTGCCCCAAATCCCATCCAGCCCTGCCCTCTGGCACTGGCAGCCATTCCCTGGCTCCTGGCCCTCCAGGCCTTGTCCAAAATCCTTCTCTCCACTCTCCTGGAGCCGTTTCAGCCCCTGGAAGGGGCTCTGAGATCTGCCACCGAGGTCTCCAAGCTGCTGGGAGAGCCAGGCTGGAGTGGGGGTTTTCCTGCTGGGTAAAGTGGGAACACAGCAGCTCCAGGGCCTCCCCTCCTGCAAGGGCTGTGCACAGATCCAGGGATTGGTTTCTTCCTCATGCCCTGCCTGGCTCCCTGAGTTTTGATTAACAGGAGAACAAACTTGGAGAAGCCCAGGGTTCCCCTGGGAACGCCCTGGAAGCTGCTGAGGAAGGAGGACAGGGGACCACATGTCCCAGCTGAAGTGGGGACACCCTCCCTGCGGAGCCCCGGTTCTACCCCAGAGCCTATGGAACCAAGTCCCAGCTGTAATTACAGCCAAGTAGTAACAGCCAGGTTGCCTTGTCTTTACAATTAGTCTAATGAGGCTTCTGTGAAAGAAGGATTTGAATTACTAAGAAGCTTAAATAAATTTGGTCTTGGAATCACCGCTGGAGATGGGGCTGAGCAGGTGGTGTAATCCTCCTGGCCATCCCCTCCTGGGAGATTCCCTATGCTCTGCTCCTCTCTGCTCCCTCTTTCCCTCCCTCTGGCTTTCCAAGGGCCCATCTGTGCCAGCCCCTCTTCCAGGAGGAAAGTCACTTTGAGCTGAAGAGCCTTTAAAGGCTTTGGGATTGAGGCCTAATCCCAAACTGCTGTGAATTTGGGAAGAATGATTAGGAATAAAGCCTCTGCCCTGACTGTGTCAAGCTCAGCGTCCTTTTGCAGGAAGTAAATTATCCAGCTCCCACTCTGAATGGATTCAGGAGTATTTTATATCGATAGCTGAGATGATCAAATTAATTTAATCAGAATAATAAAGGAGGAGGGTAAAATCCTGCAGGTCTGGACTGAGCATTCCCAACTCCTGCCCCTGCAGAGGACGAGAATGGAGGGTGAGCCCACTCCCAGAGAGACCAGGCTGTTGTTTGGGAAGGTTGGGAAGGGAGCAGGGCTGCTCCCTGTGGAGCCAGTGCCTGGGGATGGGGCTGTGGGGAGAGTGGGTGGCAGGAACTTGGTGGGAACAGCTCTGGGGCTCTGCCTGCTCTGCTGCTCTTGCCTGGGAGCTGGGATAACCCCTTGGGATCCAGGATAAACCAATCCTATGTCTGTCTCATCCCCAGGTGAGCCAGCTGAGCAGGCACTTCAACATCCGGCCCTTCTCCCTACGGAAGCCCACTCCGGACTGACTGGGAGCAGAGGAGGAGAAAATCGGCCTGCGGGCTGCAGAAGGACTGTAAATACCTGCTGCAAATACCTGTAAATACTTCAGCCATCACCACAGATCCAAACTATCCTCTGGACAGGGCCAAGGACACGCGGGATCCGCTGCAGCCAGGGCGGGGCTGGGCCGGGGCGGCTCCTGCTGCTCTTCCATCCCTGCAAGCTTCTGGTTTTGGGTGGAGCTGGAGGAGGAGGAGCCTTTCAGGTCGCTGCTACTGTACCTTAGACCAGCTGAATGTTCCCAGAGAAGCCTCTGACTCCGGCCCTTGCTCAGGGAAAGCTGCTTGGGGATGCAAATGCTTTACCTGAGCAAAGCACCTTGGCCTGACACCAAAATCAACACAGCTGATTCCTCCAAGGGCAGAGGGACATCCTGGTGGTCGGGGTGGCTCCTGACTGTCCCCAGTGCTGCTGTCTGGACAGCCCCTGTGCTGGGCTGGTACTTGGGGAGCAGATGGTGACAGTTCTCCCACATTCTGTCCTGCCTTCCTGCTTTTGGGCAAACACTTGCTAGCGCCTCTGTTGTCTTTTTTTTTTTTTTTTTTCTTTAAGGGCAGGGGGAAAAAGAGAAGACACTCAAAACTTGTAGTTCAGTCCTCCCTGGCTGGGCTTGGAAAATCAGGGCTCAGTTCCCCATGGGAATGTGGTACATTGTGTGGTAGCTGGGACCACATCTCAACGTGTTCCTGTGTGTCCATGTGTGTTCCCAGTCTGGGAATGGGGTCTGGGCTGTGGAAGGTGGCTGAGAATACAGAGCCAAGCTCTCCCCATTCCTACCAGCATGGATTTGCTGTTGTAGGTTGGCTCCGTGGCTCCTTTCCTGCTGCCTGAGCCCCTTTTCCAGGAACAGCCTGGCCCTTCCCAACTGCAATTCCACTGCTGGGAGAAGCAGCTGAAGCCCCATGTTGGTCGTGTGTGCACCTGCAGGATGCTCCCAGGGGTGGGAACCTTTCCAGATCTCCCTCTCTCTGTCCCCAGCACCCGCGTGTCTCATCCAGGCATCTCTTCCGTTTACTGTCCACTTGTCAAAGATGTGTTTGCATTGATTTCATTTTTTAATTTGTTTTTATAATTGAGTTGGAGTGGGGTGGTGAAGACTGAATGCTGATTTTCTTTCCTGCTGGCTTGATTCAGTGAAGACCTGTGCTTGAATGAAGAGTGTAGCTTAAAGCCAGGCTCTGGAAAGGCTGCATCCGGAAGCGAACAAGCACAGCCGATCGTGCAGGTGGAACTCCCATGGGAACAAACTCTTTCAGACACTGATTGTTGTGCAACGTGGGGCATCACAGCTTGGTCAGAGCGATCTCCTTCTGCAGGGAAAGCCTCATCCTGCCGTGGGAAACCTTCAACGTGTAACTGCTATTTAATGCTTTTTCTTTTGGAAATTTGGATCACTGTCATGCCGGCGACGAGACTGGAAACCCCGAGGTTGAGCTCGTGAGCTTGTGGGTTGCTTGGGCAGCTCATGGTCAGCCCCTGGTCACGGTACAGCCTGTGAGGAGCAAACTGGGCCCTTCCCAGGGCTGCCATCCGTCGTGGGAGGCTCTGGATCTCTGTGTGCTCACGTGTCCGTATGGCTGCGGCGGGGCTGGGAGAGGGGGCCGATGGTTTTTGGAGTTTATTTAATAAAGTGGCTTCCTCCAATCCATTTTACTGATGTTGTACAGCAAAAAAAAAACCTCCATGGACAAATGACTTGGGCTGCACCCGAGTTTTTGACTCCTGCTATTTCATGAAATTGAATTATGGAGATAAATTTTAAGTCCTGTTTGCACAGGAATTAGAGGGAATTTTCAACTGGGACACAGCTTCCTGTGAGACTTGTTCAGATAGCAGAGCTGGGCTGGCAACACTGAAAAATGTGGATGTTGGATGATTCTCTGTCTAGTTTTGTGTTTGCCCAACCAAGGAAGAACTGAGCTGTTCCCTCAGGCTTCCAGCTGAACTCTGGGCTCCCAAACCTGGCACTTGTCTTGTTCTGTCTCTTCCCATGGGCCCCTGAGGGCTGGGATGCTGCTGAGGCTGGGTGAGGTTGTCTGAGCTTAAGTCTCAGTGTGTAGAAAAAACATCCCTGTCCAAAACTGGAACTGCTTCCTCTGCACAGGCTTTCTTGGGGAAGTTCTGGCTCTTTGGTGCCTTAATTTATTGCACCTTGAAAGTAGAAAAAAATCTCCTTAAATCAGTGCTGGGGTTTGGGCTGGCTTGTGCCTGGTGGGGACAGGGATGGAGCAGAGCCCATCCCAGTGCCCAGGCAGCTGCCGAGGAGTGGGGTTCTCCTTTGGCTCTAAGAAATCCAGTGGTTTCTGCTCCTGGATTCTGAGAGAGGAATAGAAACCGAGACCAAACCCTGTGTGGCAGCTGAGAACCAACCCTTCTATTGCCCACCCTGGGTTTAGGTCTTTTTGAATTAAAGCGTTCTGGGAAACAGCCCGTGAGGGGATGTTCCACGCTGGTGGTCACTGGCTGCACTCTGCCCTTCCCATGGGCTCTGCTCCTGGGGATGGAGAGGGCAGGTCCTGGTTCCTCAGCTCCTCCTGCCTGGTGCTGCAGAGCTGATCTGTGTTGTCTCTTCTTCCAGGGATACTGTTAGGTCAGGTTGCTCCAAGCCTGGGACACTTCCAGGGATGGAACAGCCACAGCTTCTCTGGCACCCCGTGCCAAGGCCTGCCCACCCTCCTAGGGAGCAATTCCTTCCTAAAATCCCATCCAACCCTGGCAGTGGGAAGACATTCCCTGTGTCCTGTCCCTCCAGGCTCTCTCCAGCTCTCCTGGAGCCCCTGGTTGGTCACAGTGGGGTTTGGCAGCCGCCTCTCCTTGTAACCCACCATCCACCTGCCCCAAGGCTTTGCCAGAGCCAGGAGCAGTGTACTGGAAGTGGGAGCTCCCGGCTCTGGGAACATCTTTAAGCTCCTTAAATAGAGCTGGCCTGGTGTCACCTCCTGGCCTATCAAGGATCTGCAGCTGGGAGTCAGAGCTGGTTTGATCTCGGCTCCAGTGAGGCCCCTGAAGTCTCCTCTGAGAGCAGCCATGCCTGCTTCTGATAGAGCTGGGAAGTCCCCAGGAATGGGGACCCTTGGGAAACCAGCCTGGGCTCCTCCTGATTCTGCCCACTCTACCTCTGAGCTACATCAAAACAGTGTTTGAGGTGACACAGAGGCTGCTCTTGGTGGGACAAGGACAGGATCAGAGGAAATGGCCTCAGGCTGGGCCAGAGCAGGTTCAGGTTGGATACTGGGAGCAATTCCTGCATGGAAAGGTTTCTCCAGCCATGGCACAGCTGCCCAGAGCAGGGGTGGAGCAGCACTTGGGGACATGGGACAGCACTTTGGCCTTGACAGTGCTGGGAATGTTTGGACTTGGGCTTAGAGGGCTTTTCCAACCCAAATGATTCCATGGTGACAATGGGAGCTATGCTGCTGATCTCTCTGCTTGTGGAAAAGACCCTCTGGCCCATCCAGGTGTGGTCAGACCTGGCTGGAGAAATCCCTAGGCTGGTCTCCAAGGTAGTGGCTGGGCCATCCCTGCCCCAGGAGCAGAAGTTCTCGGGGTGATTTCCTGCTCACAGTCCAAGGTGCCGATCACCTCAGGCCACAGCCCCTGCAGAGCCCGTTCGGTCAGAGCTGGTTGGAGACCTTGAAATCTGCCCCCATCCCTCCCTGCCAGCAGGGACACAGCTCCTGTCCCTTGGGCTGAGGGGGACACTGATGCTGGCAGTGGCCCACACTGAGATGCTGTGATCCCAGGGACCCCGATGGCTTTCCCTGAGTCCAGAGTCTGGAGGTTCAGGTACTGCAGGGGGTGTGAATTCCAGTCTGTTCAACGCTACTGCTGAAATATTTATTGTGTTTAAGCCAAACAGAAAATTAATAAAGTTCAGTAAAGAATAAAATTTTCCACACCTTTTACTGATGTTTGTCTTTTCTTTCTGATGAACATGATGAAAAGGTAGAGCTGGGATAGGCTGGAGGGCAGCAGGCAGAGATGGATTCATCAAGTGACAGAGTGATTTGGGTGGGAAGGGACACTCAAGACCATCTCACTCCATGGGCTGGGACACCTTCCACTATCCCAGGCTGCTCTAAGCCCTGTCCAACCTGGCTGGAACACTTCCAGGGATGAGGCACCACAGCTGCCCTGTGCCAGGGCCTCCCCACTCTCACAGGGAACCATTTCTTCCCAATATCCCATCTATCCTTGCCCTGTGGCAGCAGGAAGCCATTCCTTCTTTTCTCGTCCCTCCAGCCCCTTGCTCCCAGCCCCTCTCCAGTCTCCTGGAGGCCCTTTAGGCCCTGGAAGGCTCTCTGCAGATCCTTCTTTTCTCCAGGTGGGCACCCCCAGCTCTCCCAGCCTGGCTGCAGAGCAGAGGGGCTCCAGCCCTCGGAACACGTCTGCAGGATGTGGGGGAGCAGCTGGGCTGGGGGAGCTCAGAGCAGCACGAGGGACAGGTGACAGCAGTGCCAGGTCTGCGGCTGGAGCTGTCCCAGGAGCAGTGGAGGAGGCTCCAGGCTGCGGCAAACCCTGAGCAGAGCCCAAGAGCCCTGCGGCCTCTCCCGTGCCCCGGGATAAAGCCTAGGTGTATTTAAACGATGCCTCCTCCTTTCTCAGCCTCTCCACAGCTTCCCCTAAGCGGATTGCTGCGGTAGGTGTAATGGAATTAAGGGATTGCTACCGACAATAGGTTTCGGCAGTGCACCGGGTGCCGGCGGTGCCGGCTGCTCCCACCTTCCCAGGGCAGATCCCACCTTCCTGAGGCTGCTCCCACCTTCCTGAGGCTGCTCCCATCCTCTCGGGAATATCCCACCTTCCCGGGGCTGCTCCCACCTTCCCGGGGCTGTTCCCACCTTCCCGGGACTGCTCCCATCCTCTCGGGAATATCCCACCTTCCCAGGGCAGATCCCACCTTCCTGAGGCTGCTCCCACCTTCCTGAGGCTGCTCCCATCCTCTCGAGAATATCCCACCTTCCCGGGGCTGCTCCCATCATCTCGGGAATATCCCACCTTACCGGGGCTGTTCCCACCTTCCTGGGGCTGCTCCCACCTTCCTGCTGAAACAGACCCAGGGCTGCAGGAACACTGGAAAAATCCTGTTGTGGGAATCGAGGTACCTGAAGGTGAGAGCTGGATTCCAACCCTGCCCAGGGCAGGGATGTTGCAGCTCTGCGGGAGACAAGAAGCTGATCCTCTGTTTGCACCTCCTTAATGTCACTGAATCATCAATCAGTACGGTGGCAGGGGTGAAAAGGGCTGAAAGCTCATCTCATCCCACTCCCTGCCACAGGCAGGTGTGAAGGCCCAAGAGCCAATGACTAAAATCCCCAGTCCTCGACCCTGGAAAGGTGGGAACAAGTAACACCCCTTGAGACTGGGGTAAGAAAAGCCTCTCGGCCGTGGATCTCTGCAGTTATATGTTAATATCTGTTCACTCATTGGTCTGTTAAGTTTATGTCACCCTGCTCAGCCCCCCTTTACCATTTATGTATATTCACTAGAATGTTCTCCCTTCTCCCGATCCCCATTGGCCCCAGTTTTACTGCAATCCTCCGCCCCTGTTTTCCTATTGGTTGTTCCTGTCCCTAACCCCGCCTCTGCACCACTTTTACCCGTTCCCATTGGATCCTGGCCCTCAGATCCGCCCCCTCTTACCCCATATATAATTCTGGACCCTCCACCCACTTCTTGTCTTTGACAAGTGCCCCAAGAAGATGCTGAAAGATTAAAATAAACCCCAAACATATTAGGAAGATCCTGGAATCTTCTGTAACCGCCTATGTAATGAGTATGGATCCTTCTGGTTAATAAACAGCTGTAACCCCCTGAGCCAGGCAGGCATTGTAGGTGGGGTTATCCCCGTGCACCCAGCGCTGCGATAAAGAGATGCAGTTTCTTAATACTCTCTAGGGTTTAGGGGCTTCATTTTGGTGACAGCTTCTGGTGATCCAGGTGGGAATGTGCTTCTGACACTCAATGATTTCGCAGTATCGAGAGGACACCGGCACTCGCCAAAGGCTTTCTCAGGGAGATCCTCCGTTCTCTGGATCTGGTGAGTTCAAGGCAAGGCCCCTGGGAATTTACAGCATTACTAAGCGGGATGAAGGGTGCACTTGTCCTTAAGTGATGGTGGCAAATCCTTCCAGGACTGGGTTAAAAGGAAGAGTAAAGGTAAGTTACACTGTGGGTTGCAGTAGTCTCACTCCCACGGTGCTGAAAGCTGTGCTGGCTGTTTTGTCAGGAGCTTACACAGGTGCCTTGTTTCAAGGTCTGTGGTGTGAGTGGTAAATTTTACTATTGTTGCAGTTTTGTATCATCAATCAGGTCAATTTGCTGAAGGGGGAATTCTAAAGAACTTCCTGTTCGGCCATATATTGAAATACTGGGGAAAGGGGGTGGATGGAGACTCCTTGACAAGAAAATGGTTGGAAGAATACTGTAACCATTGGTGGCCAGTGTATGCACTAGACAATGAAGGAAAATAGCCAAAGAATGGTACTTTGACATATAACACATTATTATAATTAATGTTTTTTGTCATTGGGACAGAAAATGGGATGAAGTATCATATACCTATTTATTTCTCACTGTGCCATCATCCACTACAGCAGAAGGATGGTAGTGTTGTAGCTAAAGATGCCATGGTGTTTCCAGAGGAAAAGGAGCAAGGGCAGAAACCTGGTTTTGTTCAGCCTGAACTAGAGCATTGTCTTGAAGCTGGAATGATAAGAGTGTCTTGGTTTAAGTGTCTGCCAAGGAAGGTGAAACCTGCCTGGAATGGAAAGATGAACCCCTCCCTCCTGATTATTATAACTTTGGAATTACTGGGCTTCTGGGCAGACATGGGAAAAGGAATACATGTTCCTTACTAGGATATATATAAGTGGATATAGATGATTAGATATAGATACAGATATAGATTAGATATATGGATAAAGATTAGATATAGAAATATATATTATAGATATAGATTAGCTATAGGTATAGATTAGTTATAGATATATATAGATTAGCTATAGATATAGATTAGATATAGATATATAGTTTAGATATAGATGCACAGATATAGATATATAGATTAGATATAGATACAACAAAAACAAGAGGAGAGAGAGGAATTATTGGGGAAGAGGCAGAGCAGGTTGAAGACATTTTCAGTGATGACCATTAGGAAAAGATCAGTGTGCTATTTGTGAGGAAATAGGGTCTAGGGATGATTTTATGCTGCTACTCTCTTTCCTTGTTTTCTGCTCTATGCCCAGAAATGTTTCCTGTAGCTTTAAGCTGGGTTCAGAGGAGGAAGAATGATGCTGTAAGATGTAGCTTTTATATTTTTTAGATCCTGTACTGCTTTAGGGTATAACTGTAAAACTCCATAGTCTTTCAGCTGTTCTACCATTTTATTCAGATAAAACAATTCCTCTTGGCCTGAAACTCAAGGACAACCTACTGTCTCAGGCCCCAAAAAGTATAAACAAAAGTGAGTTGGGGAGGAGCAAACTGGGGGAAAATGACTTCATTACCTGAAGCTATATTTGGAGAATTAACACCTGCTACATAAATGGACCAAAGTTATATCTGTATGAAAAACTTGTGATTAAAAAAACTTTGTGATTAATAGTTCCTGCTGCCACCAGGGCATCCTCTTTTCCAGGGGATTTAATCTGCCACGCCTGTAAGCCTCTCCCTGTGTCAGAGACCAGGGAGCTTGGTTGTCTCCTGCAAGTCAGGAAGACTCTGAATCCCCAATACCCTTTTGCCTTTTTATTTGAGAATAAAATGTGATCACCTCCATTGAGGGACATTCTCACATCATGCTATGAATAGGTGAATTTACATGAATAGGTGTCATTTACTATAGTGCAAAACTGCCAAGAATCACAAAAGGATGGCAATCTCAGCAAGGCACATCATCATTACTACAAAAGATTGCATACAGTGAGATGACACACATTACATCTCCAGTTACCCCAAGACTTTACCATCCTCCAGCTCCACACATCAGCTGGGGAGCCCCTGTCACAGTGAAGGAACGGAGAGCCCCTCTCGGTAAGTGGACGAGATCATATTGTTAATGATGCTTTGTTAATGAGCAGATACATTTATCATATGGCTAATAATGCTTCCCTAATGAGTGGATACACATCACTTTTGGTGGAAAGGTTCTTCCACTGGGCAACTTTGGCTCAGGGCCTAACGTTCAGGCCTCAGGCAGGGCCCGTTGTTCAGGCCTTAGGAATTCACCCAGTGCCACCCCCTGTCCCCTGCCTGTCTCGAGTCACCCCCAGCTGTGTCTGTCCTGAACACAAAGGGGACACAGAGCAGGGAGGTCCAAATCAACTCCTTTATTAGCAGAGCCTGCAGGGCATGAGGCTGAAGCAGCCCTTCAGCCAGCTCTCCAGCAGGGCTTGGCCCTCGCATTGCCAGCGGGGCTGCAGCACCTGCACAGCAAAAGCCCCCACGCCTGCCTGGGCCAGAGCCAGCTGGTGCCACCTTCTCCAGAGCACGGCTCCAGTGCCACCAGCCTGCCTGGACAGCACCAGCACTGCCCCGAGGGCTGCTGTGGAAGGTGCTGGCAGGCAGGATTCTCCACATGGGGCATTCCCAAGGCTTTCCTCAGCAGTGAGGCCAAGGGCAGGAGCATCTCCTTGCAGGCCTGAGGGCTGCAGGGAAGGGCAGCAGCCCCAGGCACCTGAGCAGGAGCGGCTGCCCTGGACAGAGACACAGCACCTCCGAGACTGGGAGTGAAAGCACTGCCTGAGTCCCGAGGCCATCGTGTCCCTGCTTTCCTGAGCCCAGAGGCACAACAGCTCCTGCTGGGAGAATGGCCTCAGTTGATCCAGGAGGCTGCAGTGAGGGAGGGAAGGATGACACCCAAAAGCCAATCAGCCCAGCTTGCAGCCAGCGTGGAGCTGGCCTCAGGTCCTGCAGCTCTTTCTCCGAGCAGGACACCTCCTTGCTGCAGGAAAACTGCCTTGGGGGCACTGTCTCTTCTGTCTCACAGCACCTGAGCCAAGGGGTGCTCTGAGTGCTGCCTCTGCCCTTGCCCTGGCCCTCGGGCTCAGGCTTGGCCATGAGGCCGATCGCCACAAGGAGAGGCTTTGGTTTGGCTCTAGGACAAAGCAGAGGGAAATGTTTTTGGCAAGAAGGCAAGAGGATTCTGGCTTTCTCATCAAGCAAGGGAGTTCCTGAGCGACAGCCACAGTAACACTCCTTATTTCACCAAACGTGGGAGCAGTTGGATACCATTCTCTTCACTGGGCTTGAGAACATCATCATTGTAACTGACTTTGTGGAGAGCCTGCTACAAAGTACTCCAAAACTGCAAAGCCCTTGTGGTTCTTCCTTCCCGTGGATGTGGCCTAACGCCTGTCCAGCTCGGCCAATGCTTCCTGCTTGGTAATTCTCTGCCATGCCTCAGGGATTTTTCCTTCAGCCTGAAATTTTCTCTTGAACAAAGCTTCCAGCTGTGTCCTGAAACGACAAACAAACCATTTCCAGTACGCCAGCATTGATGAATCAGGAAGAATGTTCCAATTGGAATAAGGAGGTCCTGCATTACGATATAATTGGTAACGAATCCATCGACCATCATCTAATTTGAATTCCATGTCACTTGCAACAACGCTGGAACAAATATCAATGCTAAGTCTGCGTGTATTAAAATCGAAGCCAGGAAATACCGGTATAAACAACGTGGCTCCCACTAAAGCTCGTGGGCGATGGAAGACCGCTTGATGGTCTCCATCATGTCCCTGCATGGTGTTTGTGCAGACAGCCTTACAAAAGGGACACTTCTCCCAGCACCCCGAAAACTGCTCCACCAGGATGGTGTGAGGCTGTGTTGCCAATGAGCTCATATCAGCACCAGCAAATTCTTTCCTGAGCCTGTCCCTCAGGTCATCCAGAGCTTCTGCCATGGCACTGCTCAGGAACTCAGTGTCTGTGACCTCTTGGTGCTCGATGCCCTTCAGGTCACTTCTGGGCAAGTTGATCACTTCTGTCAGTTCCTTGCAAAATTCATCCAGCCAAAGAGAGACTTTGTCTTCTCTGTCTTTTCTGTCTTTGACAATTTGGGTTGATAAAGAAACAGCTGACAGGATGTTTCCATACAGAAGATTGAGGGAGGAACCTAAAAACTTCTCCAGTCTCCCACTCTTACCTAGACAGTAATTCGTAACTCGTGTTTCAATGTATTTCTGAAAAAATTCTTTTGGGAAAAAAATGTATTCTATGAAATACTCAAAATTTTCTTGTTCTGCCAGGTATCTCAGGATGCAAATTTCCAGATCAGCTCTGTTGCCCCTGAAATCTGGGAATTTGCCCTGCATATGCTCAGCAATGGCTTTAGACGTCCTCTCATAGACCGCCCAGCGAAGAGCCGCTTCAATCTTCTCACAAAGGAAAACAGCAAAAGTTGTGATTGAAGAGGCTCCTTGGCAGGACATCTGGAAACATTGGAAGAACTCTTCTCTCTTGCTGCTCAGGTACACAACTGGGTCATTTGCCTTTTGGAATGCTTCATGCATGGCTTTAAACCTTTCCGCTGCCATTTTGCACAGATACAGAGACAAAGCTATGCTGTACTCTCTGTTAAAAGTACATTTGGCATGGCTGGGGACGGAGTTCACACCGTTGTGTACTTCATTGAGTATTTCATGGATAAAATTTCGACTGTAATCCCGTTTCTCCTGTTCCTTCTTTTCAATGTTTGCCTTCACACACGCTATGATGTTGTCTGTGATGTGCTGAAAGTTGATAGCCTCATCATTGGAAATGCTCTTGGGATCTGAGGTAAAGCGAAAATGCTCTTTTTTCATTACATGTTTCTCTAAGTCGAAAGAAAATCCACTGCCTTTGGGAAATGACCTGATCCGTGCATGGAAACCAGGCTCCTTAAAGTGCTCTAGAAGGACTTCTTCGATGTCTGCATCGATATCCACCTGTTCCAGAGGACGAGCAGCACTGGAGACTTCAGCAATCCACTTGTTCCAGACAAGAGTAAAATTATCCCTCAGTTCTCTCTCACTCAGGCTCTTCCCTTTCAGAGTCACAGCCAGCTCCCTACTCCTTCTCAGGAGCTCATCTTCATATTCCAACTTCCTTGCATCCAGTTTCCTCTGCTCCTTCTGTAGCTCTATAAGACTCTCACATTTCTTCTTCGTTTCATGGAGAAGAGTCTCTTTTAGTTCTTTCAGCTTCAGCTCTGTGCCTGATTTCCACTGGACCAGTGTCTCATGGTCTTTGTCTTCCCTGAAATACTTCTCCACTTCTTTCTCAATGCCATCACTTGTCTTTTGCACCAGCCCTTCAAGGTGTTTTCTGGTGACATTCTGCAAGTCCCCATTCCGAATTCGGTTGTCCAGTCTCATCTGTACGTCTAAGATGTGACTCCTCAGCTTCCAGGTCCACCGACTAAAGGCACTTTCCAGTTTCCTGTACACAGCAATCTCCAGGGAATTCTTGAAGCTGAAAACAAAGTTTTCATTCAGCAAAGCATTCCAGAGGTCACCAATACGATCTTTCAGGCTCGAGAGCCTCAAAATGCTGTGCTGCGACTGCTTCTTGGCAGCCTGGAGGATTTTGCTCTTTAGTTGCTGGACGTTCTGGCTGTAGGTGGGGTTGGGTGGTGCCATTGGGGGGTTTCCTTCCCACAGGTGAGCAAAGTAGTGAATGTGGGTGTTGACATCAAAGCCAATGACATCGCTGAAGGAGGAGATGTCACAGAATTCCTGCTGAGCAGCTATCACGGTCATTTCATCCAGCTTTTCTTGCAAACGCCTTTGTCCTTCCATGTTCTGCTCCTTGGCAGTTGCTTCTCCCACATTTTGGTGGACAAAGAGGCAGCTGGGGGAAAGATTGACTTTCTTCATCCTCAGGAAAGCCTGCACAGCAATCTGGAGAACATCTTGCATTTCTGACGGGTTCTCTCCAAACACATTGATCACAGTCATGTTACCAACACCAATGACAAAGGTGGCCAGCTCATTGTCATGGTTCAGGGACTGTTTACTGGCCATCTCGGTGGCACGGAGTCCCTCTGTGTCAACCACCAGCACAAAATCAAAGCCCAAGTCTTGCTGCAGCTCCTCGCCCACTGGGATGAGCTGCATGAAGGCTCCGCGGGTGCATCTCCCCGCGCTGACGCTGAACTGCAGACCAAACATGGCATTCAGCAGGGTGGACTTGCCTGTGCTCTGGATGCCCAGCACGGAGAGCACAAACACTCGTTTGTCCCCCAGCCTCCCCATTAAGCTGTCAAAGATGGCTCCCACCCAGCGCAAGGGCAGGTAAGAAGCGTCCCCATCCATCAGCTCCACGGGATAACCCAAAACCATCAGCTCTGCTGCAATTTCTGGCAGCTTGGCAAAATTGTAATTATTTGTCTTCATTAATTGCAGAGCTTCATAAATCTGCCCTACCTCTCTGAGAAGGTGCTCCAGGCCAATGGATGAACTGTTGATTTCACCAGAGAGAGCATCCAAGTAACTCAGGAACTCAGCATTCACACTGGGATTTTTCTTGTATTTCTTTCCTGTTGAGATTTCAGTCCATAACTCGTGATAGACTCTCCTCAGTTCTTCAAGGCGACCACAGGACAGCTCATCCATGAGGACCTTCATCCACTGCAGGAAATATTTCTTGGTATCTGCTGGCTGGCCCTTGAGAAAGCCAAGGAATGACTTCATCAGTGGGTTGAGGGGGAAAGCTTGCTCAAGTTGCTTTCTTCTTAGTGCTTTCTTCTCATTTTCAATTTGGCTGCGATGATGCTCAATGCTCTTGTTCCCCTTCTCCTGCAAGCGAGTGAGTTCTTTGTCCTTTTTGCACCACTGGTACCACAGTTTTCCTTGAAGCGGCAGCAGCTGGGATTTGATCTCAGACAGCTTCTCTTTCTTCAGAAGCTCCACCAGCTCCTTTGCCTTTGCTTTGGCTGCCACACACCCGGGTTGATCTGCATCCACTATGAATCCGTGCTGGCGAGCTTTGTCTGCACAGGTGTCCAGGCTGAAATGTGTATTAGACCCTGCGAGGCGATTCCCAATTGTTTTGCTCAGCTGGATCACCAGTTCTGCTTCGTTTCTGTTCCTGATCCCTATAGTCATGATTTTGCCAGATTTGCCCTCTACAACGTTCTCTTTTTCCGTGAGAAGACAAACCAAAGGCCTTTGTGACTGCCACAGGTCCTGCAGAAGCTTTTTCCCCCTGCTGTCCATGTGCTCCGAATCGGACACCAGAGCCACGTTGACAGCAGATATCTCCTGCAGGAACTGCAGCTGTGCTTTGTGATCCCTGGCATCTCCATGCAGGTTGCAGAAAGCCACGCAGCGCTCAAAGGTGTCATCGGGGCTTCCACGGGGGCAGTACCAGGCAATCTCCACCACCCCTTCCATCAGCAAACGCTCCCTGGTGCTGCCTCTGCAGTGGCGGTGGAAGAAAGTGTTGTGTTTGCGTTCGCTCAGCAGAGCGTTCAGGAGCTGAGACTTGGAAGTGGAGGCCGAGCTGCCAATGCGGATGAAGGACACGATAGGTGTCTGTGTCTGAAAGATGAGTTTGTTGTTGTAACTCTTTGTTTGGGCCTGCTTTCCTGACTTCTCAACCTCTTTCCAGCTCCTTTGGATTTGGCTGAGGGCATAGAGCGGGAACTCGATGTGTGAAGTGCACGGGTTGGGCACCAGCAGAGGCAGCGCCAGTTGGCAGAAGGCCAGCTTGGTTGCAAGGGTCTGTCTCAGGAAGTCATCAGCGCAGTGGAAAATGGCCATCTGCAGGTCCATGGGGTGCACATGGCTGTCCTTGCTTGCACGTGCTGGGGCTGTTCCCATCAGATTATCAAGAAACTTTTCAAAGGAATCTGATTCTTGGTCCTCTTGCTTTCTGATTTGTGGTACAGGTGCAAGGCTTGGGTTGATCTCATCCCAGTAAGTCAGGTACCTCACCTGGTGGTAATCCACGGTTAACAGCTTTTGCAGGAA
>NW_005087705.1:81812-166084 GCF_000331425.1 Pseudopodoces humilis
TCTCAGAGAACTCTCAGGTCTTTGCACAGACCTTTTAACTGCTGTGCTGGTACCTGGAGGGCAGGTGAGGCTCTCAGCCCTTCCTGGGGCTGGTGTTCCATCAGGAAAAGGAGCAGGGGGAGCACAGCACCACTCTCAGGGATGAATTTATGCAGAAATTCATCCTCCATAACTTTCTCTCCTGTTACATCATCTATCAGTTTGCTTCAGCAGTGATAAAAGTGCAGTGATTGTGGTGGTGCGTTCCCCCACTTCCCTCCTTTCCAGGCTGTAGTGTGAGCTCAGAAAATGCCTCGTAGGCCCTGAAAACAGCACCTGGGCTCAGCTCTTCCTGAGCTTGTCAGAAACACTGTCTGCTCCCAGGGGCTGCTAACAAGCTCCTGCTTTTCTTATGACCAGCCTTGGGAAATATTCCTCTGGCCTGAATGGCAAAGCATCCCTGTTCTCACACTTTCAGAGAAAATGCCGACCCAGACTCTGGCCAGGCTGAAACACTGTCATGCCTGAAGCCCGCTCTCTTGCAGTCCAAAATGAGACCCTTCTGAGCTGTCCCAAAACCACAGTTTTGGAAATTTCAAGCACAGAAATCTCAATATCTTGAGTACACAAACTCCAACATAGGTGTGGACACAGGGTTCCACCTGAGACCTTGGAAAAGGCTTCCAGGTTTAAAGCTGTAAGCCAGAATTAGAGTTTGCTGAAAATGGAAAGACATTAAGGTAAGTAGTGGAAAGTTTTAAAGTTAAGCTACAGAAGTAGTTACAAAGGCAGTAAGAAGTTTAAAGTAGAATAAATAGTTTTGTGTGTCACTATATGATTGTCTAAAAAAGTCTGCAGTACGGCAAAGAAGTATAAAACAAAATAATCAACTATTGGTGTGAAAGTAGAAACGTTCTTTTGTGGCATTAGTTTGGCCAAATAAATAAATAATAACCCTTTTATTTAACTTTTATTTAATTAATGGCTAGTTAATTAAATATTTAATTAAACGAAATTGTTAATAGTAAATTACTAATTTTTATTATTTAATTGTTAATATTAAGTTATTAATATTTAATTAAATAATAATTAAATTAATTCTGTGGATAGATAATATAAAATATTATGTATATAATATAGGTATATTTATGTATAATATACAAATATCAATATATAATCTATAGAAGGCTTTCATAGATGTTTAAGCCCCTCAGATATCTAAGTAAGCTAGGCCTGTAAGGTTAAGTTATAGGTTATAGTTATATAAATATAGTTATAGTTACTTAAAAGCTAGTCAGTGCTGGTCTTCTGGTAAGTGGTTAAACATTAACTAATTGTTGCTAGGGTGTGCTTTTCTTAAGTTGCTAAATTTGATGTCAAAGTTATAGTTACAATTTAGGTTAAATGTTGAGTGTTATTGCTCTGTGGGGTTGTTAACTTTGAGAAATAATTCAGTTTTGTAATATAATATAATATAGTATAATAATATAATATAATATAATATAATATATAATATAATATAATATAATATAATATATTGTAAGACAATGTAATCTATGATATGATACAATGTAATGTATAATAAATTTATTTAATATTTATATTTAAGAATAATAAATATTTAATAATATTTAATTAATGTAGTATATACTATAATATAACAATATATAATAATTATTGTATAATTATATATTATTTATAATGCATATTATATATATTCTAATTATTGTATAATTATAATATACTATAATATACTATAAATAATATATAATGTAATGTAATATAATTGTATAATTATATATTATTTAATAAATAATTGAATTTTATAATTCTATAAATTGAGTTGTAATTTAAGTTGTGTCTAAGTTAAATGTTTTCCTATGGTAAATTACTAGACTTGAGGTGTAACTTTAGTTAAAATACTGTTAGATTTGGGTGTTGTTAAGCTTTTAGGCCCACCATAATCCTTTTTATCCTTGTCTTTACACACACACACACTCCCCCCAGATAATTCCCAATTAATTTCTGTTTTGGTTGTCTGCATTTTCTTTGGTTTTGGTTTTGCTTTCCCTTGTTGTGCCCTAGCTGTGAGAGAATCTTGCCAACGAACCTGTTGTGCTTTGTTGGTTAATATTAAATCTGACTTTTGCTCATACCCTTGCCAGTGATTTTTTAAGCACTCTCGAACACACCCGTCCGTGACAATTTGGCATAGCCATGAGGATGGCAAGAAGTATCACTTAACTACTCACAAAGCCACGGGATAAATCCAAGCCTCAGTTTCTCGGCGTCAGGATAATTGGCATGACCAGGAAGCTGTGGAAGAATATTCAAACTGTGCTAGAGGCCGTTCAAAGGACGACAAAGATAAAGGAATTATTTGTGAAATGTTCCGGTCTGGAAGCTGCTCTCTGATACCAAAAAGTGTCAAAGAGAAACAAGGTGTGAAGACTGAACTGGAAGAGGGGAAGCAAATGAGTTTTTGTTGTCTTTGCAAATAGAACAGACGAGGAAGCAGCTACAGGAGGAACAGAGAGAGAAATAAAAAAAAAAGCTGTGAGAAAAAGTTGAAGCTAGTGCAGACTTACAATTCTGTGAATGAAGCCAGACCCGTTATGAAAACTGAGGCAACCTCTGGACCTCAGGGTGGGACCCCAAAAGGCAGCCCCGTAGGATCCGATTCAGATGGCTGAGTCACAAGAATGCCGTGACCCTAAGCCAGGTGAAACTGAAACTGAATATTTGTGGCGTGTTTGTTTAGCTGGAGGAAACCAAACCCTATTTAGCTTCCGGAGGCAGAGAGAGAGGGCCCTTGCTTCCAAACTGGAGCAGCCTATCCTTAAACCCTTGGGCTGGTGACCCAGTCTACAGCAGTTCTGGGAAAACTGTTTTTCCTGTGGGAAGGATCCCATGGAATAGCAGAGAAAAGCTTCCTCTCCCTGAGCCAACAGAAGGAGATCTCGAGTAACAAGCTGACCAAAATCGGAGTGGGAAACTGGAGAGGGAGAAGAAGGAATTTGGCGTTGGGATGCGCCTGCAGAGCGCTGTGGCGGCTCAGAGACGCTTGTCTCCGCCTGACCTCGGGAGGGAAAATGCAGCAGACGCCCTGGGGATGATGGCTGGAACATAAAAAAGCGTAAACAGCAGCGAGTTGAGGAGAGCAGTCTGGGAGGATGGGACTTCCCAACCTGAAGCTGTAATTGGACAATTTACCCAAATATGGAGAAATGGACCAAAACATATAAAAATGTGAAACTTGTGACTGGTTGTCCATCTTGTTGTGGATCTTGTGTCCGTCTTGGGTCCATCTTGGGTCCATCTTGGGTCCACCTTGGGTCCACCTTGGGTCCACCTTGGGTCCATCTTGTGTCCATCTTGGGTCCACCTTGGGTGGAGCCACGGCCAGGCTCTTGCACTGCCCAAGGTGTATTTTTTGAAGGCCTTTTTAATAAATATCCACTTTATTAAGGAATAATAAAGTCTTTAGCTCTGCCCAGCCTCTGTTCCAGGTCAGCCTCCACAGGCATCCTGGAGAGGAGCCCGCCAAACGTGCGAGCAGCACGCGGTTGCCCGCGTGCGAGGACACTGAGGCGTGCTGCTAGCCATGTGGCTGTGTTGTTGGAGTCTGGGATACAGAGTGTGTGCCCTTGTTTCTGATACTTAGTTCTAAGATCCAGAAAAACACTGAATATCATATAACATGAAATTCACGAGCATGTTTTCATGGTGATACATGAAAACAACTGTTAGATAGAAAAAGGTAAAAGTGTGAGTGCATAGATTAGAAAGTTTTCTTAAATCACTGGGTTTAGAAAAGGTTAGTTTAGAGAACAGGAGACAAGATTGAGGATTTAGGGTGTTGTCTCTTGTCCCTTTTTTCTTCTTCATGTTCTTCTTCTAGAGGTTTTTGGGTGATAGTGAGTGATTGGTCAGCAGTGCATCACAGAAGTGATGGGTCATTGGGTCATTAAGAAAAATAATATATGTGTCTATTGTTAATTGGGTAAAAATAGGTATAAAGATAAAAGAACTGCAGATTTCGAGGCCATTTTGTGCATCAGACACGAAGTGAGTCACAAGGCCTTGTTTGTACCATCAGAAGAAAGAAATGTACCAGATTACGAAGATATAACCTTGTGCAGCCAGCCTAGAAAAACCTGTCAAGTTTTGTGATCACCTTCCAATAAACACGAGAAACAAGATTCTAACGAGCTCGGGAGTTTTCTTCAAATCATAAGAACTGAGATAAGCAGGGCTCCCCACGAGGGAGGATCCCAAAAGAATTGAGTCCAAAGGAGGTTGAGAAATCCAGGAAGAGAAAGAAGAATACAGAAGAAATACAGCAAAATCAGAGAAACAGAAAAAAGATTTTTTAGAGAAAAGTTACACATGTGGCTGTGTGTGGGAAGCTGCTCGGTGAAGAAACGGCCCACAAGGAAATACTGTGTCTTGAAGAGGTGTAAAACCAGCTTGTTTCTCACAACAAATATCTCAGTATCCCCAAGGATCTGAGTCCCCTGCATTAGCCATTCACAGCAAAGAGGAAGGGCCTGAGGGGGAAAGAGTGTTTTAAAAGCTTTATTTCTCGTTACCCTCCTCTGACTCTCTTTATAACAAATTTACTTCATACCTTTAAATTTTAACCTGTTCTGCCCTTAGAGTGTTTTTCTCCCACTCCTCATCTCAGCTCATGAACCCTTTGTTAATTTTTTTTCCTGAAGGAACAGCTTCTGTAGGTGCCTGGCTTTTGGCCAGCATCAAACCACGACACCCACTACCACGAGAACCCGGATGTTAAAGCTGGATTTTATTGACTGATTGGAATAGTAATATCCTCATTAAAACATCTCTTGAGATGTCCTCAGTTCTTCAGTGGGGGTCTTGCACACCGGGAGCTGAGAAAGGCAGCTCTGCAGCAGCTGGAGATCGCGGAGAGCCGAGGAAAGAGCCCTTCCCGAGGACACACAGCCAGAAGGACTCCGGCCACAAGAATCACCAAGCCAAACAAAATTCACGGAGAATCCAGAGGGACACCGGGAGCTCGCACAGTGCCAGGGGAGCTGTGAGCCCTGGGGATGTCCAGCCACAGCCACCTCTGGGTGGGCGACCTTGGGAAGACGTCTGAGCTGTGGGACACGTCCCGGTCTCCGCTGGAGCCGTGGGAGGAAAGGGCAGGGTCTGCCCCTGGCCCACCCCAGGGCTCTCTGTGGGGCCTGCTGGGGCACCGTGCCCAGCATTCCTGAGGTGGGACAGACCCCTGTGCCAGGGAATGTGACCTCCAGAGCTCCGAGCGGAGCAGGGACAGTGCTGGCAGTGGGGGACAGGCACTAGGGATGCTCTTTGCCCTCGCTCTGGTGGGGCTGGCATGTCCCCAGCTGCTCCATCCCAGCTCCCTGCTGGATCCTGAACATCCCTCCGAGGAGCCTTTCTGGACCACTCCCACAATCATCCAAGTGATGCAGCCCCAGCCCCCCTCTCCTTTCCCTGATTCCCAGGAAGGCACCAACCGTGACCCCAGTGGGCAGAGGCCTCGGAGGCTCCCACAGGAGCCAGCTGGGCGCCTCTCCCAGCGCCGGTGTGGATGCAGGGTCTGGAGATCCGTGCCATGCTCCCGCCCCATTTCCCTGGGATTAAAGCCTGAATGAGACCCACAGAGAGGGAATGCAAAGAGGAGACCCGGCAGTGGCAGCAGCAGGGAGGAGATGCCCCCAGGGCTGCCCAGAGGTCACGGGGAGGAGAAGACATGGGGACATGGAGCTGGGAAGGTTGTGCAAGGGGCTGGGGAATGCAGGAGAGGCTCCCACCCCTCATGCTCCCAGCAGCTTCTTGACCATGTATCCCGGCATGCTGTAGAGGAACAGGGCCACCATGATGAGGAGCAGCAGGGCCAGCACAATCTTGATGATGAGCCACTTGTAGCGGGTGCAGATGAGGTATTTGATGGACTTGAGAGGGTTCAGGAACCAGATGAACGACGTGTCCGGGCGGCTGTGGGAGAACCAAACACCCATCGTTAGTCCATCAGCGTGGAAAAGGGGTTCACGGACCTTGAAACTCATCTTGTTCCACCCCCTGGCATGGGCAGGAACCTCCCACTGTCCCAGGCTGCTCCAAGCCCCAATGTCCAGCCTGGCCTTGGGCACTGCCAGGGATCCAGGGGCAGCCCCAGCTGCTCTGGGCACCTGTGCCAGGGCCTGCCCACCCTGCCAGGGAACAATTCCTGCCCCAAATCCCATCCCAAATTCCTGCCCCAGCCCTGCCCTCTGGCACTGGGAGCCATTCCCTGGCTCCTGGCCCTCCAGCCCTTGTCCCCAGTCCCTCCCCAGCTCTCCTGGAGCCCCTTTGGGCCCTGCAAGGGGCTCTGAGCTCTCCCTGGATCCTTCTCCAGGTGAGCACCCCCAGCTCTCCCAGCCTGGCTCCATGGCAGAGGGGCTCCAGCCCTGGAGCAGCTCTGGGGCCTCCTCTGGGCTCTCTCCAGCAGCTCCATGTCATTCCTGTTTTGGGGCTTGGAGCTGGATGCAGCACTCCAGGTGGGAGTAGAAGCCCACAACCCCAGATCCCTGCTGCAGAGAGGCTTCTTCTTCTCACTTGGGTTTCTCCAGGGGATCAGGCTCATTTCGAGCCAGCCCAGCCGGGGATTTCTCGGCCTCCTCCGCCGTCAGAAGGTGCAGCTCGGCCTCGACTTTGCCCTGCAGTGAGCAGAGAGCTGTGCTGAGGCCTGGGAGGTGCTCCCACCTCTGCCCCCCAGGCCAGAAGGGTCCCGAGGGAACAAAGCCGTGTGGGGGGATGTAGGGTGTCCGCAAAGAGTGCGGTCCCTAGGGAGCAAACCCTCCCTCTTCCCCATCCTTACGGTGATCTCCAGCTCATCGTTCTCGTCCCTGGCCACGAAGGGCCACCAGCCCTTGACCCGCTTCTGCTTGAAGATGGAGATCATGGGCAGCTCGGCCTCGTTGGTCACCATCTCCAGGCTGCACTGCTTGGACGTCTTGGCCCCCCGGGGGAAGCGGTTCAGATCCAGCTCGATGGCTCCTGGCAGGACAAAGGGGACAACAGAGGTTGGCACGCCGAAAAGGCTGACGCCTTGGCTGGAGATGGGCTGGACCAGCATCTCCTGCCCTGAAGATCCTGCTGGATTGGGCCAGCTCGGGCAAGGAAAAATGGGGGGTCTTGGCTACAGGGGCAGTGGAGAAAAGGGATCTCAGAATCATGGAAACATCAACATTGGAGAAGCCATCCCAGCTTTTCCAGCCTGGAGTCCAACCTGTGCCTGATCCCCACCTTGTCCCCAGCCCAGAGCTCTGAGTGCCACATCCAGGAATTCCCTGCACACCTCCAGGGATGAGACTCCAGCAGCTCCCTGGGCAGCCCCTGCCAAGGCCTGAGCTCCCTTTCCAGGCAGAAATTCCTGCTGCTGTCCAAGCTGAGCCTGCCCTGGCCCAGCCTGAGGCCATTTCCCCTTGTCCTGTCCCTGTTCCCTGGGAGCAGAGCCCGAGCCCTCCTGGCTGTCCCCTCCTGGCAGGGACTTGTGCAGAGCCACAAGGTCCCCCCGGAGCCTCCTTTTCTCCAGGCTGAGCCCCTTTCCCAGCTCCCTCAGCCTCTCCTGGGGCTCCAGCCCCTTCCCAGCTCCGTTCCCTGCCCTGGACACGCTCCAGCCCCTTCCCAGCTCCGTTCCCTGCCCTGGACACGCTCCAGCCCCTCCAGGGCTCTCCTGGCAGGAGGGGCCCAGAGCTGTCCCCAGCACTGGAGGTGCCCCAGCAGTGCCAGCACAGGGGACGGGCACTGCCCTGGCCCTGCTGCCACCCCAGAGCTGGCACAGCCCAGGGCCAGTGGCCTCTTGGCCACCTGGGCACACCTGGGCTCCTGTCCAGCTGCTGGCACAGCACCCCCAGGCCCTTCCCAGCTGCTTTTCCCAGGCTGGAGTGCTCGGTGGGGTTGGTGTGACCCCAGTTCAGGACCTGGATCTTGGCCTTGGCCAATGGATCCAGCCTGTCCAGAACCCTCTGCAGACCCTTCCTGCTCTCTCATCCCACCTGCTCCGTTCAGCAGCAGCTCATGGGGTTTCTGGGATGCTCTGGACCGTCCACGTACCCAGGAAATCATCGGCCGAGAAGTGGTCGGCGTCCCAGACCTGCAGGGTGAGGCGGGCTGGGATCTTGTACTCGGTCTCATCCCAGGAGAACATGGACTCCTTCTTGGAGATGACGATCTTCTCCTCGGCCATCAGGTAGTCGAAGGGGAAGATGTAGCGCCAGTTGAAGTTGCCTTCACCGGTGAGGGAGTGGTAGTGGACATCCGTGTCCTGCTTGTCCTCCTGCTGCCCCTTCAGCCACCTGCAGGGCCCGGGGGTCAGAGGGTTATGTGGGGCAGGAGAGGGGACAGGGCCACCCTGTCCAGGCAGCCAGGGTGCCTCCGGGACTGGAAGGACCTAGAAGTTATGACCAAGGGGCTGGGGCTGCTCCAGAGGCTGCAGCAGCAAATCCAAGGGGCGGGAGGATCCCAGGTGGGACAGAGAACTTGAGGAGAAGGAGGTTCAAGGGGGTTGTCTGAGGGTTTACCCTGGGCCAGGAGATGTTAAGGAATTGTGCAGGAGCTGGGAGCAGAGCAGGATGGAAAGGGATCAGAACAGAGCTGGAGAGGGACTTTGGACAAGGGCCTGGAGGGACAGGACACAGGGAGTGGCTTCCCCCTGGAAAAGGGAATATTTGGCTGGGATATTTGGCAGGAATTGTTCCCTGGCAGGGTGGGCAGGCCCTGGCACAGGGTGCCCAGAGCAGCTGGGGCTGCCCCTGGATCCCTGGCAGTGCCCAAGCCTGGTCCAGCCTGGCTTTGGAAACTTCTAGGGATGGAAGGTCCTCAAATTCCAGAGGGATGGAGCTGCTGGGATGGCCCCAAGGTCTCCTCAGAGCTCAGGGTTTTGCTTGGGTTCATTGGAGCTGCATCCCATGGGATTTGTTTGTTGAGGGAGGACTGTGGCCTGGAGCAGCCTGGGATAGTGGAAGATGTCCCTGCCCATGGCAGGGGCTGGGATGAGGTTTCAAGTCCCTTCCCACCCTCAGCATTCCGTGATTCCGTGACTCTCTGAGGTGGTGAAGGGGCTTTCCCTTCCTGCTGAAGGAGGGTGAAGCAGAGACGGGAACAAACCATCAGAACAAGCACCAGACTGGAGGTGGAGGTGGCAGGCTGGAAGTGCCATGAGGGGACATCAGGATGAGCTCAGAGAGGGACAGAGGGGACCGAATGATGCCTGAAGTTTTGGCTTTCATATTTTTTAGATTCTGTACTGCCTTAGTGTGACTCTGAACTTCATACAAAGCATTAGCACGCTCTCCTCACAGCTCAGGCAGACAAAACAATCCTTTTCCAGCCCCAGAGCCAAGGACACCGTTACAGCCTCGGGTCCAAAAAGCGTAAACAGCAGAGAATTGAGGAGAGCAGTCTGGGAGGATGGGACTGCATCACCTGAAGCTGGAATTGGACAGTTAACCCCAAGATGGAAATGGACCAAAACTTAGAAAAGTGTGAAAACTCATGGCTCAGAGTCCCTCGTGGGTGGAGCCACGGCCGGGCTCTTGCACTGCCCAAGGTGTATCCTTGGAAGGCCTTTTAATAAACACCCGTAGGAATACCAGAATAAATACTTAATTCCTTTAACTCTGTCCAGCCTCTGTTCCAGGTCAGCTTCTCCAGGCATCAGGGTCTGATGCCCACCAGCACCACCCATGTCCTGCCCCTCTCCCTGCTCCAACCCCAGTGAGTCCTGCCACCCGCCTGGGAGAGGCGGAGGAGGCGCCGGTGGAATTCCGGGCTGTACCTACCCCCTGACGAAAATGTCGCTGGATTTCTCTCCGGTGAAGTAGTCGTCGTCCTCCAGGATGACCTCGTCGGTGTTCCACACGATCACCCTGAGCTCGTACCTGCCCGAGGGAAGGGAGGGAAAGGCAGGTGAGACACGGGAACGAACGGGGAATGGGGCAGGAGGGGACGGGGTGATGCTGCCAGAAAGCAGAGCCGGCTGCCAGGAACAGGGAACTGTGCACAGGGATCCATCCCAGGGATCAGGAGGGGGTCTCAGCCATGGAGATGATTACAGGGATGGGACTCTTCCTGGCTGGGAGAGCTGGGAATGCTCACCTGGAGAAGGGAAGGATCCAGGGAGATCCCAGAGCCCCTTACCAGGGCTCCAGGAGAGCTGGGGAGGGACCTGGGACAAGGGATGGAGGGACAGGACACAGGGAATGGCTCCCACTGGAAAAAGGGAGATTGGGGTGAGATATTGGGAAGGAATTCCTCTCTGGGAGGGTGGGGAGGGGCTGGGCTGGAATTCCCAGAGCAGCTGTGGCTGCCCCTGGATCCCTGGCAGTGCCCAAGGCTGGGATGGGGCTTGGAGCAGCCTGGGATGCTGGGAGGTGTCCCTGCCCATGGCAGGGGGTGGAGCTGGATGAGCTTTAAGGTCTCTTCCCACCCAAACCATTCCATGATTCCACAGTCTCCACGTGAGCTCGGATCAGGCTCTCCAAGTGAGCCGAGCACCAAGGGAAGCTTTCCCTCCTCTGCCAGGAACTTGCCAAAGGCCCAACGGGGCAGCCCAGGCTTGGATTTTGGGAGATTTCTGACCAAAATTGGGGTCTGCAAAACAACCAGAGCCCAGCTCTTCCTGCTGTCCCCCTTTACTCAACAGGGCTGTGACCTCCCCCCAAAACTGGCTCAGAGTCCTCCTGGGGACTCCAGGAGGTTTGGGGTCTCCAGAGAATTCCCAGCACTGTGCAGCAGCCTGGGGACTTTCCCATCACTTCTGCTTGGGAATTTTGGTGATGGGGGGAGCAGCTCCTGCAGTGGGAGATGGTTGGAGGAGCAGAATCCCGGCTCCCGCAGCGAGGGGAGGCTGGAGGGAGGCTCAGGACACGTGGCCACAGCTGCAGCACCTCACTGGAAGCACTGGGGAGTCTCCAGGTGAGGGAAGCGGATTTACAGCTTCCTGAAACCCCCTCCTTTGGGATCTCCCTCTGGCAATGCCCTGGCTGAGCCCATCCATGGGATCCCTTCACCTTTCCCAGCCCCTCCTGCCTGCCTGTCCCATGCTCCCTCTCCCAGCTGGGATCCAGGGATGTTCTCTCCACCCAAGGCGTCGGCTGCCTGGGCTGCACAAGAGGCTCCCATCAGGATTCCCAGTGCCATCCCTGTATCCCAGCCCTGGGGGCAGGAAAAGGGGCCTGAGGACCAAGGCCAGCAGGCTGAGAAAGGACTAGAAGGGATATTGAGGGATGAAATGTTCTTCTTCCCTCTCCACGCGCAGTCCGTGCCTGCTCTTTCCTGCTTGGAACCATCGGCTGTCCCAGTAGCCTCCGCCACCCGTCCCTTCCATCCATCACCTCCTGGAAAAGCCCATCCAAACTGCCCTGGGATAACCCTGCCCCCACCCAGGAGAGGCTCAGGGCTGGGCACTCTGCAGCAAGGCCTGGGAACGATGGAATTTCCCAGTTCACACAGGCAAGAAAGATTGGGAGCTGCAGGGGATGGAAGGCGTGGGATACCACCCTCAGGAGCAGCTCTGGAACTGCCGCCCCTGTTGGGATCTCCGGGAATGCCAGCACATCTGAGGAACCCAAGCAGAGGGCTGGGCTGACCACGGAGCAGCAGCAGGAGGCGGGAGAAGCCAGGCTCCATCCCCAGCCTCACGTTTTCCCTGGGATCGGTTGGCTGGGCTGTTCCTTACTTCTTTGGTTTCCTGGGAGAAATGTCAATGGCAGGGCCGGGCGCTGGCATATCCATGGGGAACATGTCCACCCACATCTCCAGGCGGCCCTGCGGGGTGCGAGAGGCACGGTCAGCTCCCCTCAGCTCCCCTTGTCCCTCCTGTCCACCAGTGTCCCCCTCTTCCCACAGCGATCGCTCCGGCCATGCCGGATGTGGAGCAGGACAAGCTTTTCCAGTGCCACGAATCCTTCTCCACCCCTGCAGGAATGTCTCAGGGCCGGGGGTGGAGCTGGATGGGGTTTAAGGTCTCTTCCCACCCAAACCATTCCATGATTCCACAATCTCCTTGTGAGCTCGAATCAGGTGAGCCGAGCACCAAGGGGAGCTTTCCCTCCTCTGCTCCAAATCTCTGCCAGGAACTTGCCAAAGAGGCAGCCCAGGCTTGGATTTTGGGAGATTTCTGACCAAAATTGGGGTCTGCAAAACAACCAGAGCCCAGCTCTTCCTGCTCTCCCCCTTTACTCAACAGGGCTGTGACCTCCCCCCAAAACTGGCTCAGAGTCCTCCTGGGGACTCCAGGAGGTTTGGGGTGTCCAGGGAATTCCCAGCACTGTGCAGCAACCTGGGGCTTCCCATCCCTTCTGCTTGGGAATCTGTTGGGAATTTTGCTCCCAGGTGCCCAGACGTGGGCAATCAGGAGGGACTGTGGGATGTGAAATGGACAAGGATGGCTCATGGGGCACTGGAGATCTCTGCTGGTATCCTGGGGTGACCTGCCCACCCTGAAGTGGGTTGGGGCCGTTTTGGCCCCCGTGGGCCGCCCCCGTTCCCGTTGGAATGCGAGACCTGCTCGATGCCCGGCTTGTCGGGGTTGAGCAGCGGCCGCGTCTCCACGTGCTCAGGGACAAGGCGGCAGCCGGCCCGCGGGATGTCCTCCCAGTGCCGCAGCACGGCCAGCGCCAGGTGCTCGTCCGTCGGCTTCTTCTGGCCTGGAGGACAAAGGAGAGCTTGGACACCTGGGACAGGGACACAGGGACAGCAAAGCACCCGGGGCCTCCACCCATGCTCCGACTGCCTCATCCTCTCCTTCCCTTGGGAACACTGTTCCTCAGCTGGCACTTCCTAACTCCTCCTTCCTTTCTCCAATCCCTGTGGAAGGTTCAGATCCCCGTTCGGTTTTCCCTGTCGGAACCAAACCTGTGTCCCCTGGCCACGTTTTCCTTCTCTCCTTCAGCCCTCCTGGCCTGTGTCCCTCTTCCTTGGGCACACGTTGAGTGTGTTGGGACACAGCCCTCATCTCCCACTGTTTGGGGATGCATTCCTATGGATAACAATTCCCTAAATGCTGGAGGTGTCTCCATGCACTGCTGGGAGGGCATTTCCAGAGGCAGCTTTGGGTGTCCATGGATGTCCTTGAGTGATTCCAAGAGGAACCCGCTGGTCTGGAGGGTCTGTGGGACTCTGTACCTGGTCCCGTACTGGGATGGGGACTGCAGGGCTGGGCCCACCACATCTGTCTGGGGGGGCTGGACCTTCAAAAGTCCATTTCAAACCACTCCATGATTCAAACTCCCCTGAGATTCCAACCCTGGATGATGAGACCCCCCCAGACCCTCCAGAACCTCCATCCCGTGGGATGATCCCACAGGGCCATACCATTTTCATCCTCGATCTCCGTGGGGCCGGTGAAGACCCTGTTGGCAACTTTCACTCTTCCCCCTGGCCCGAAGTGCGGCCCGTCCACTTTTCCCTCTTTGCACAGCTTGGACAGGATTTGGGAGGGCTTCATGGGGTCACGCCAGGTGTTGTACCCGTGGCTGGGAACAGGAGGGCAAGATCAGCCAAAAAAGGTTGGGAGGACAAAGGAATTTTTTTCCCTTTTGCCAGGAAAAAACTCCACTCCACCATGAAGCACTCGGAATTCCCAGGGAAAGAATTTGAGGCAGCAAAGGTGAAACTTCAGAGTGGACTTGATCCCTCTGTGCCCCTTTTGCAAACTCCTTCCACCCCATTTTGGCTCAGACCTGGAATTCCCGGTGCTTGATTCCTGATGCTCGGCATCGCCCCGTTTGCTCTGCTCCTATTTCAGCCCTGACCTCACCCCTCTTCCCACCAGTCCCCCCAGTCCCTCCCTCCTGCCCTGGGCTCCTGACGACCCATTCCACTGCTCCCTAAGGCTGGTCACAAAACCAGGGATAGGACAGACTCCTCCATTTATCCCTGCCCCTGGCGGGATTGGACGGCATGAAGGTTTTTCCCAAACCAAGTCATTCCAGGACCAGCAGGCAGTGAAGGGGGGAGATTCCCGTGGGAGCTCTGTGTGGGAGGTGGGGCAGGGAAGGCTTTTCCCCTACATGGAGTAGGTCTGGGACACGCCGCAGGTGGCCCGGTGCTTGCTGTAGAAGCGATTCTCCAGGTCGATCTTGGTCTCCCCGATGAGGTCGTCAGTGCCCACCAAGTCCCAGTCGTACACGGCCACGGTCAGCATGGACTCCATGGGGAAGGTGGCCTCGATGTCGAAGGATCTGGGATTGAGGGAAGCAGAGAAAAGCTGCTGCAGGGTCCGGCTGCCACTCAGGACAGACCCGTGGGGGAGCTCTGTCTGCTCCAGTCCACGGACGGTGTTCAATTTGCATCCATCACCGCAGGATGTCTGAGGTGGGGTTTAACTCAACCACCAGCCCTTGATGGCGGGGAAAATCCTTGACCTGGGTGTCCCAACAGCCCCGAAACTGAGTTTGTGAATTATTCTCACTCAAATTTAGGTCTAATGGTTCCTAAGTGTGTGTTTCACCTTGATCTGATAAATTCCAGGTGCATCTCTTAAACACTCGGTGCTACACTGACCACACGCTGGCCAAGGAGGACATCCTGGAAGGACATCCACACTGTGGGATAAATCCCATTGTTCCAGCTGAAGGAGCAGCCATGGGACACCCCAGCTGCAGGTCTGAGGGCTGGAGGGCTCAGGCTTAGCTCAGCAGTTCCGGGCACAGACTCACTTCCCAAAGACGGGGTTCAGCTGCTTGGAGATGTAGTTCTCCTTGTCCTTGATGTCCGTCTTGCCCAGCTTGATGGCGATGTAGGGATCGGCTTTCCCGTTGATGTCAGCCGGGTGGAGGTCCGTGGCCTGGAGGGAACGGATGGGGTGGGTCAGCGCTGTCCACAGCAGCCAAGGATTCAGGGATGGGCCCGTTCTCCATCCCTGAGATCACCCGGCCACTTCAGTTCCTAAACGGAGTGTCTTGGATGGAAACAGGGATGAAACAGGGTGTCTTGGATTAAACTGGGGGTATTCCTGCCTCGTGTAAATCCCTGTCCTAGTTTAGGGAGAGGTTGGAACTGGCTTTGTCCTGAGATGTCACCACAGTGACCACTGGAATCTCATCACAGGCAAGAAAGAGACTCTAAGGAAACGCCCCCAGCAAGAACCTGGGGATGCCAAGACATCCATCCCCTTCTCCTTGTGTCCTCTCCATGCTGGATTCTCCCCAGAGAGGGCGTGAGGGCCCCCAAACTCTCCAGTTCCACCTCCAAGCATGGCCCAGCAGCAAGAACACATCCACCCAGTCATGGCTGGTTTTTTGGGGTTGACCAAAAACCCCAAAAAAGTTGCCCAAGTCCTGCCATACCTCCCCCATCCCCAAGTTGGTGTCTACTCTTCCAACCTGGTGATGGATGGGAGACTCCATATCCCAGTGGGAAGCAGCTCTGGGTGGAGAGGGAGCCCGAGGTGGTTCCATTTGTAATACACTGGGACAAGGGGGTGGCAAAGGGCAGCCCAGGTGCTTGCAGCAGCATGGAGGTCCCCCACAAGAGCCTGGCTGCAGAACCCCACGCTTGGGGACAGGGCAATGACCAGTTCAGGGGTCAGGAAGTGACTTTTTCCATATATAAAGGAAAACCGTGCATGGGCTGGATCACATCAATGATCACGGAGGTGCCGTGACCTTCACATGGATCTCCTCAGTCCTGCCAGATCCCATTCCACTCTCTTTTCTCCCATTCTCTCCCATCCTGAACCATCACTGGGGTGGTGATGTGGCTGTGGAATGAACCAACAGCTCACAGTACAGGCTGATCCAAACTATCCATGGGAGTTGGGCACTAGGACACACCGGTCCATCCCACCTGCTGGAGAGAGGTCTCTGGCAGGAACTTGGATCTGTCCTGTTCCTAGTGCTGGGAGCACACAGCTTGGGAGACACCGTTCAGGGTCTGGATATCCTGGGATATCCCTGAACAACTTGGGATGGTGGGAGGTGTCCCTTCCCACAGCAGGGGGTGGAGCAGGATGGACTTTAAGTTCCCTTCCAACCCAAACCATTCCATAACCAAGGAGCTGCTTCAGTCCTTGAGCTGCATCCTGGGTCCCGAGGCACTGCAGCTGAATCCCACCATCGCTATGGCTCCAGGACCAGCTCCAGGTGGGAGGGAGTGCCAGATCCCGCCTGTCCCACCCCCAGTTCCCACTCACCCGCACGATGTAGACTCGGACCAGCACGTTGATGGGGTCGTTGCTGGGGATCCCCTGGAACATCCCGAAGGTGGGGTCGTATCCTGCCTCCTTGGTGATGTCATCGGGGAGCGGCACTTTGTAGACGCACATGGAGCCCTGGTGCGAGGGAGGGCACGGCCCGGCTGAGTCCTGCTGCCCAGGGCCTCCGGGGAAGTAAACCCATCCCAGAACACCCTCGCCAAAGTCCGGGCCAGCATTCCTAACCACTCACTTTGAACCTCCCCACGATCCGCTCCTCCTCCGTGGCGTTGTCGTCGTTGTCTCCAATCTTCCCCCGGAGCAGGTTGAAGGTGTGCAGCCAGTCCTCGAAGTTGTCAAACTCTGCTTCCAGCTCTTTGTTGAAGACCTGAGATGACAGGAAGTTAAAAGGAGGGAATTTGGGATAAAAACAAAGGTGAGCAAAATGTGTGGTCAGTACTCAAATCAGCGCAGAAGGAACAAGGGACAGGGCAAGAGGAAACGGCCTCAAGCTGTGCCAGGGAGGGTCAGATTGGATATTGGGAATAATTTGTCCATGGAAAGGGTGGTCAGGCCTTGGCAGGGGCTGCCCAGGGACGTTTGGAGTCCCCATCCCTGGAGGTGTCCAAGGAAGGCCTGGATGTGGCACTCAGAGCTCTGGGCTGGTGACGAGGTGGGGATTGGGCACAGGTTGGACCTGATGGTCTGGAAAGGTTTTTCCAGCCTCAGTGACCCTGGGATTCTGCAAGCGTGGACACCTCAGCTCCCAGTGCCTAATTTTTCTAGGAAGGAGAAGGATCTCCAGCATTACTGAGCTGGAAAAAGGGAATGTTGGAACAAGGGGTGGGGCCATTGTTCCCCCTCTGTGCAAGATCCGGGTCTAAACCTTGTCTGAACCCCAGCAACACGAATCCTGAGAAATCTTTGGGATCACTGTACCAGAGCCCACCCCTGTCCAGAATCCTGTATTCAGGCAGGAAAACTCTTCCGCCGAGCTGGGACAGCTCCAAGCTGCTCCTGGGATGAGCCCATCCCAGGACAAGCCCTTTTCTCGTGACCTCAGACTCCTTCCAGCTATGGAGAGAGGCTGGGAAGCCTTGTCCCAGGATATATCCCTAGGAGAGATGTCCCAAGGCACATCATCCCTACGATGAGGTATTTCCTTGGAAGCACCCCCAGTACCTTGAGTTCATCGATCTTCTGCTTGTTCTTCTTCTCAGGGAGCTCAGGGACAGGCTGCTGCTTCTTTTTCTTGTCGTCTTTGGGTGCCTTGGACTTGTCCTTGTTCTTCACCTGAGCCTTGGAGCCTTTCAGGGGAGAGTCACCAAGTTTGGCATCACTCTGAGTCCCCTCTCTCTGAGGGAGGGAAGGGAGGGAGGGGATGCAAACGAGGGTGAGGAGAGGTGGGGGAGGTGTGGCAGGGATTGGACAAGGTCCTTCAAAGAAGGGGAGCATGAAAGCTGCCACTGCCTGCAAGTCCCATCCCATCCCAGCCCTGTCCTGTCTTTCCTTGGCTCTGGATCTCAGCATCTCCCAGAGCCTGGAGATCTCTGTGCAGGGAATTCCAGGGCTGACCTGAGCAGGAATCACTAGGAGGAATACAAAACATGGACAGAGCCCTTTGACAGTGGTGAGAAAACCCGGTCCTGCCCACAGCAGCTCCTTTTCTTCCTCCTGCCAGAGACTTCTCCTGATTTATGGAGCCTGGGGAGTGGAACCCCGGCGTGGGAATACAGAGGGGACAGTGCTTGACGCCGCTGCCCTCGGATTGTTCAGGAACAGCTGCAGCCGCAGGTTCACCGGAGTCTCACTTGGAACAACCACCAGCCGTGGAGAGCTGGGAAGAGGCTGCTGGAAAAGGTGGATTCAAAGGGAACTCCTTCCCCTCTCTGCAACTCCTGTCCCTTGGTGCCTCTGCCAGCTTCCATGAGGGCTGGATGCTATCCATGGGGGTGGACAGATGGGAAAACCTCACGTGGACAAGGAAAGGGGGAAGGAGTGGGAGAGCCAAGGGAAATGGATCATTCTAAAGAGACAGAAAGAAAACCACGGAGGACACCAGTGCAAGCCCAGAAGAACCTGCTCAGAGTTGTCTCCAAGCTCAGCAAGACAAGACCTCATTTTTTCCCGGGATATGAAGACTGATCTTCCAAAAGAAACCAGGCTCAGAATTTTACTCAGCTGAAGGATTTTGTGTCACCTGGACACAACAACAAGCCCCTGCCATGGGGACATGGAGCATAAAGAGAGCAAGGGTGGAATTCCTCAGGGATACCTCTCCCAGCCCTGCTGGTGGCATGACCAGATGGACAAAGTCACCCTTGACTAACCAGTCCCAGGATTCTTGCCCGGCATCATTTCTGGGACAAAATTAGTCTCCCCCAAATTTAGGCAAGGTCAGAAGCCCACCTGACCTACAAACCCGACTTCCTTCAGAGGAAAACACAGGGCATCATTCTTCTCATGATTTTATAAAAGGATAACAAGTGAAAAATAATACACGATATATAAAATTATATAAATTGATAAATTAGGTGAGAGAACGTGCTCTAAATTGTATTTGTCTTCACTGCTCACTTTAGGACAGCAGACAAAGAGTTCAACACGCAGGGAAAAACATCCACAAAAATTGACCCTTTTTGGGAAAACACAACACGCTGGGCGTGTCTGCTGTGCCAGATTCCCAAAGGGATGTCCAAGCACCAAGAGGATTCCTGGTCCCACCTTTCCCTGCTGTGTTCCCTCTCTCTCTCCCAGCCTTACCCTCTCCAATCTCCGTCTCTTCCTTCTCCTCTGCCTCGGCCGCGGCTGCTTCCTGCTGCCGGAGTTGCTGGGGGAGAAAGAAAGCCACAGGATATTATTTTTTGGTTTTATTTATTAGTTTTTATTATTATTATTTCCCTGGAAAAGCTGCCTGGGGCAGTGATGGAGTTCCCATCCCTGGAGGGATTTTGAAGCCACATGGATGCGGCACTTGGGGACACGATCAGTGGTGGCCCAACCATTGCCAGGGCGTGGTTGGACTCGATGGTCTCCAAGGGCTTTTCCAGCCTGAATAATTTTGGGATTCCATAAGAGTCACGGGATGAAGCACAGCCCCAAGGCTTTGGAAGGAGCTGGAATTAGGGGGGACCTCGCAGGAAGGGAGCAACCTCCCCTGGGTACCCCTCACTGCTGCTCCTCACCCACCTCCTTCATCGTCTCAATGGAGGCAAAGTACTTGGACCACCAGTCCAACATGCTCTCGTCCGGTTCTTCCTCCTCCACTTCCTCCCCACCTCCTCCTCCTCCTCCTTTCTTCTTCTTCTTCTTCTTCTCCTTCTCCTCCTCGGTCTGGAGGGACAAGGGAAGCACAGACAGGTGTGGACATGATTTTCTGAACCTGAGAGAATTTTAAGCTCTCAGGGGCTGATTGTTCCCAAGGGAAAATCTTTTGGGAGCTTTTTTCTCTCTCAAGGACTGTTTGTGAAAATAAGGTTTGGTTTCCCAAAACAAGACACAGATGTTCTGAGAGTGTTTTCTCTCTTGTCCCACCAATGGGATGAGGGAGGTGTTGTTCCCTCTACCAGTCAGGATAACCTGTACTGGAACACCTTATAAAAGGGTTGAAAAACCCCCAAAATAAAGGTTTTTTTTGCCTCATGAAAAAACCTCTGGATGCTGTGCGTGGTGTTCAGAGAACCCTCGCTCTATACTTCCTGTCCTCTAGTGACAGGCAGGGAAGGGGAGGGATCAGGTGAAAGGGAATAATTTCTGGAAGCACGAAGGTGGGGGGTGAAGCATCTGAGGAGAGAGAACCCCCCCAAGCTCAGGGGCCTCATGAACTTTCTCCCTTTTACAGCCACTGAGGCACAAAACAGCCAAGGATGACCGAGGCTATGGAGACAGTGCCAGAATCATGGAATAGTTTGGGTGGGAAGGGACTGTAAAACTCATCCAATTCCAATCCTGACACCTTCCACTGTTCCAGGTTATTCCAAACCTCATCTAACCTGGCCTTGGATACGCCCAGAGATGGGGCAGTCCCACAACACCTCCACATTTCCATCACCCTATTTATCCATGCATTTCCCGGGCTGCATCTCTGGAATCTTCCATGGGCAAGAGTCAAACTGTGCCCACCAAAGCACCTTGGGACCACGTGGTGGAGCAAGGGAACCTTTTCCAGCTGGTACCTGGGAATACCCAGCATCCCTCCCACAGGGCACTGCCCGTCCAGCTCCTCCTGGGACAGCTGGGATGAGAAGTTCTGGCCCAAAAGAGCTTCCCAAACTGCAGGAAGGAGGCCACTGCCACATCCCTTGAGGGGACAGTGCTGCTGTGTGTCTGTCGTGGGACAGAGGGGTGATGTCCCTGCCTGGCTCAGGCTGGGACGGGTGCCTGGTCCGTTGGAAGTGGCACGGAGGGGTTGGGGAGGGAGCAGAGAGTTGGGAGCAGGGGTGCAGAGAAGATCCATCACTTACCACATCCACCTTCACCACTGCATCGGAATTCTGCCGCCCGGGATGGAAGGGAACAGGGAGAGGGAGAGCAGGTTCAGGACACACCCTCAGCTGAGCGCAAATCATCAAACCCCAGAATGGTTTGGGTGGGAAGGGACCCTAAAGCTCCTCTCATGGGCAGGGACATCCATTCCCCCATCCCAGGCTGTTCCAAGCCCCAGTGTCCAAACTGGCCTTGGACACTTTTGGGGACACAAGTGGCAACCCAGCTTCTCCGGGAATTCCAGCCCAGCCCCTTCCCATCCTGCCAGCCAGGAATTCCTTCCCATTATCCCATCCAGCCCTGCCCTCTGGCACTGGGAGCCATTCCCTGGCTCCTGGCCCTCCAGCCCTTGTCCCCAGTCCCTCTCCAGCTCTCCTGGAGCCCCTTTGGGCCCTGCAAGGGGCTCTGAGCTCTCCCTGGATCCTTCTCCAGGTGAGCACCCCCAGCTCTCCCAGCCTGGCTCCATGGCAGAGGGGCTCCAGCCCTGGAGCAGCTTGGCAGGAATCTGTTTTTGTGGAGGAAGCTCTGGAGCAGAAGGGTGGGAGAAGGAGTTGAAATTCCCATTCTGGGCACAAAGACGGGCACAAGCACATTGAGTGTGACGCAGCCCGACACCCCTGGGACGCGCTGCCTACCCAGTTCAGGCTGAAATCCCTCAGAAATTCCATGAGGGAAAAGGTGCTGCCACACTGGTACTCACAGCTTCCAGCTTCACCATCGTGTCCATCTTCTTGATGGGAACCTCGGGCTCCATGTTGACAACGATCTCCCCTGTGGGGCGAGAGCGATGGGCCCTGCTGGTCATGGCCAGGCAGCCGTTGAGGTGTTTGGCTGGACAGAGGACAGAAAAGGAGAAAGAACAAGGGAGAGGGACAGTGGAGAGGAGAAACCGATAGTTCAGGCGAGATCCTACAGGATTCAGGCCAGAAAATGAGAGTTCAGGTGAGATCTGTTGGAGTCTGAGACACAGAGTGTGTGCCTTTGTTTCTTATACTTAGTTCTAAGATCCAGAGGAACACTGAATTTCATACAATATAAAATTCATGAGCATGTTTTCCTGATTATACATGAAAACAAAGTTAGATAGAAAAGCTAAAAGTGTGAGTGTGTAGATTAGAGAATTTCTTAAGTCACTGGGTGAAAAAGTTAGTTTAAAGTTAGTTTAGAAAGCAGAAGGCAAGATGGAGGATTTAGAATGCTGTTTCTTTTCCTTCTTCTTTCTTCTTCATGTTCTTCTATAAGTTTTTGGGTGATAGTGAGTGATTGGACAGAAAATGCCGCAGTGCGGCACACAGGTGATGAGTCATTGGGTCATTAAGAAAAATAATATACTTGTCTGTTGTTAATTGGGTAAGAATAAGTATAAAGATAAAAGAACTGCATAGTTCGAGGCCATTTTGTGCTTTCAAAGCCAAAGTGAGCCACAAGGCCTTGTTTGCACCATCAGAAGAAAGAAATGTTCCAGATTACAGTGATTTAATACAGTGATTTAAACTTGTGCAGCCAGTCTGGAGAGACCTGCCAGGTTTGTGATCACCTTCCAATAAACACGAGAAACAAGATTCTAACGAGCTCGGGAGTTTTCTTCAAACCTAAAGAACTGAGATAAGCAGGGCTCCCCACGAGGGAGGATCCCAAAGGAGCTCGGCTCAGAGGAGACTGAGAAATCCAAGAAGAGAAAGAAAAATACAGAAAGAAAGATGCAGCAGAATCGGAGAAAGAGAAAAAAGAAACTAAAAATAATTTTATAGAGAAAAGTTACAAGACCCTACAGGATTCAGGCTAGAAACTGAGCTCAGGTGAGATCACGCAGGATTTAGGCCGGAGCACTGTGGGACCACCTTGTTTGGAGCAGTGGAAATGAGCACAGAGCCTTTGGCAGGACCAAAATCCCACAAACAGCAAAGGAAGGTAGAGGATAAGCAGGAAATGTCCAGAGAAGAGGCAGGGAAAATTGTCCTGAAAGATTCCGCTGGCTTGGACACAACCCCTGGTCCAGCTGGACGGAGCCAGACGTGTCCTTGGGACTCTCGCCCAGCCTCCAGCCCCAAAGCTGGGAGGAGAGGAGTAATTCCCATGGCTCCCAAGCTCTCGACCGCTGGGATGGGTGGGAAGTGGGTCTGGGACAGGTTTTGCTGCAGAAGATGATGGATTGTGGTTGAGAGGGGCCTGGACCTCTGCTCTTTACAGCCCCCACGGGGACTGAGTGTGGCCAAATCCTGTCCCAGTCCTGAGGAGCATCTAGGGACTCAAGTTCTGAGGCTGCAGAGATGTTGGAGGTGAACCTTTCTTGTCTTACAGGAACTGGGGGAGCAGGCAAGACTCAGAGGTCAAAAAATCAACAGGAAATCGTGGATTGTACCCCGTGGCTCCTCAGCCCGGTGAGGAAACCACAGCAAAGGGCTCGGAGCCACAGCTTGGGCTCCAGGAATTCTGGGTTCCAGCTGAGGACTCAGAGGGAAGTGGAGATTCACCACCTGGAACCACCAAAGTCCTGAAGTTGGGTTGTGTCCTGCAGTTCTGGATGAGACTGGACCCAAACCCAGAAGTTCTGTGGGTTAGCCAACCATCTCATGGACCTCACAGCCCATCCCACCTCCCTCTTCTCCCCTGGGATGTCCCAGACCAGGTCCCCATGTCCCAGTCCTGGTACCTGCCATGTTCCAGTGCTGGGCTTTCTTATCGGGCGGGCGGTAGATGAACTTGCGGAGGGAGCTGACGGTGTGGGAGCCCACCAGGGTGTAGCGCCCGAAGGCTCGGCAGTCCACCACGCGGATGTTCAGGGGCGGGTGCAGCAGCTCGTTCTCCGGGAGGTCCTGGGAGGCAGAGGAGGGATGGTTATCATGGACTGGGAGCGCCTGGTTTGGTGGTTGGGAAGGATAGCTGGGATTAGGAATTGGGGTCATGATGGGAAGGGCAGTAGGGATTAGGAATGGGATCATGATGGGAAGGGCAGTAGGGATTGGGAATTGGGGTCATGATGGGAAGGGCAGTTGGGATTAGGAATGGGGTCAGGCTGGGGAGAGCAGTAGGAATTAGGAATGGGATCACGCTGGGAAAGGCAGCTGGGATTAGGAATGGGGTCAGGCTGGGAAGGGCAGTTGGGATTAGGAATGGAATCATGCTGGGAAGGACAGCTGAGATTAGGAATGGGGTCAGGCTGGGAAGGGCAGCTGGGATTAGGAATGGGGTCATGCTGGGAAGGGCAGTAGGAATTAGGAATGGGATCATGCTAGGAAGGGCAGTAGGGATTGGGAATGGGATCATGCTGGGAATGGCAGTAGGGATTAGGGCAGAGCTGCTCCAGTAAAATATGGCTTGGGAGCCCTCAGGTAAAGAAAGGAATGGTGTCCATGTGCTCCATTGCTTTGGGAAAACTGGAGTAAAGGGTTCGGAGCCACGGTGGGCTCCAGAAATTCTGGGTTCCAGCTGAGGGATCAGAGGGAAGGGACCACACTCACCACCTCGAACCACTTGACCAAAGTGCTGAAGTTGGGGTTTTTCTTGTAGTTCTGGATCAGGGCAGACTGGACGCCCTTCCCGGCACACTCGATGTCCACGCGGGGCCGGTCCACCTGGGCCAGGTTCACTCTCTTCAGGTCCCTGAGTCCCCAGAACAAGATCTAGGGCAGGAGGAGGAGGAGAAGGGAACATGTGAATGTGAGAGGGACAATCCCTGGGAGCTGGTTCTCCATGGAGAGGGATCCCACTGTCGATGTCATCACAGGGCAGTGGTGGATCCCTGAGGTATCTCCTCCTGACAGCCTGCTGCCCTCAACACCCTTTTTCCTGCTTTTCTCCCTTCCTGGCCTTTTCCTGCCCTGGGAATCCACAGAGCAGCTCTGTCCGTCTGTGGTGGCTCTGGATGCAGCACTGCCATCGCTTTGTCCCAATGGAATCAGTGTCACTGGGGAAACTTCCCTGTCCCGGCCTGGGATAACAGACTACCACCATCCAAAATTCCCCAAAATGGAGATTTTTCCCTCCTCCTCATTCCCCATGGCTCAACTGAAATTGTGAGAGCACAACTCATTTATCACAAATGTGTGGAAAACCAGGAGCCAAGATCCCTTTGGAGACCTGGTCAGTGGCACCTCACCTGAGCAGAGACATCTTTGTGTGGGGCCGAGATGTGCCCTGAACATCCCTGTGGGCGTTGCCTGGGTCATGGATGTCCACCGGGACCTCCATGGGACATGGGCCCTCATGGGACACATCACGGAACCATGGAATCGTTTGGAAAATCCCTTCCAGCTCGTGGAGCCCCAGCTGTGCCTGATCCCCACCTCGTCCCCAGCCCAGAGCTCTGCGTGCCACATCCAGGAATTCCCTGCACACCTCCAGGGATGAGACTCCAGCAGCTCCCTGGGCAGCCCCTGCCAAGGCCTGAGCTCCCTTTCCAGGCAGAAATTCCTGCTGCTGTCCAAGCTGAGCCTGCCCTGGCCCAGCCTGAGGCCATTTCCCCTTGTCCTGTCCCTGTTCCCTGGGAGCAGAGCCCGAGCCCTCCTGGCTGTCCCCTCCTGGCAGGGACTTGTGCAGAGCCACAAGGTCCCCCCGGAGCCTCCTTTTCTCCAGGCTGAGCCCCTTTCCCAGCTCCCTCAGCCTCTCCTGGGGCTCCAGCCCCTTCCCAGCTCCGTTCCCTGCCCTGGACACGCTCCAGCCCCTCCAGGGCTCTCCTGGCAGGAGGGGCCCAGAGCTGCCCCCAGCACTGGAGGTGCCCCAGCAGTGCCAGCACAGGGGACGGGCACTGCCCTGGGTTGTGCCCACACTATTTTGGATACAAAATCCCCCTTTGGATATCCACGGGTAATGAGAAGCATCCCATCCTTGTTGTCTGAGGTTGATGGGGTGCAGAACATCTGAGCTATGGGATTGCTTTGGGAGCAGATGATCCAGCTCTGTGTCCATCTCAAACGTTCCCTGGGCTGCATCTCAGCCCAGGTGCTGCTCACTCACTGTCCTTTCCAGGTGTAACAGCAAGGAATGATCCAATTCCCTGGTTTTTTTAGGGATGCTGCAGCCTGGTTCCCAGTCTGGCCACCATGGACAGATCCTTGACTCCCAGTTCCCTCCTGCCCTTCCAGCACCCTTGGAGATGCTCTCCTGCCCCGGGCAGCCCTCCACATGGACACTGGTTACCTCCACTCTGTATCTGCTCAGCACCGGCCGAATTCCCAGAGGCACCGGCAGGATGGGACCTCGGTCCATGTCCGTGGGGCCATCGATTGGGGGCAGGTCTGATTTACCCCCAGGGCCGATCTGCAGGAGATGGATCACAGGTTAGGATCTGCTCCTGTGAGCTGCTGGGAAGCAGTTTTTGGTCCTTCTCACAGAATTGTGGAATCGCAATTGGTTTGGGTTGGGAGGGACCTCAATGATCAACCCCTGCCGTGGGCAGGGGCAAATTCCAGAGGGACCTGGGCTGTGTCCCAACTGGAACTGGTCCCAGTTGTTGGATCTGGGGTGTCTCAGAGGGCTGAGAGCCCAGGGCAGGTGCTCTGGGAAGAGGAAAACATAGGAGCAGAAGGTGCTGGGAATAGCTGTCCTTCCACACAGAACAGTCCCAGAGCATCCCAAACTTCTCAGCCCAGCAATGTATCCCATCCCAGAGCTGCTCCATCCTGGAATTGCATCTGCTGGGCTGTAGTAGGAAATGGAGATGTGGTCCCGGAGCTCAGCCCAGGAGCAGCTTTAAGGTCCCATTTCCAGTCCAGGGCTTGGGAAAGATAAAATATTCCATGTGAGCAATTCCCCCAGTCCAAGGAAAATCGGGAGAAAAAGGGCTTGGATGAGCACCTGCCCTGGCAGGAAAAGGAGACGGGAAAAGCATTTCAGCTTTTTCAGAACACGAGGCACAAAAAAAAGTGGGAGAATTTAACTCTGGCATTGCCCCAGACCACGAATCATGGAATGGTTTGGGCTGGGAGGGACTTTGCAGACCACTGAATTCCACAGGCAGGGCACCTTCCGCCTTTCCAGGCTGCTCCAAGCCCCATCCAGCCTGGCCTCGGACACTTCCAGGTGTCTTTGACGAACAACAAGTGGTTGATCCATCCAAGAGAGACTACAAGGGCTCAGCAGACCAATGGCCAGGTGCAGGGGCACTTATTCCTGGTCATTCCCAGTTGTCCCTCTCCATTCCAACCCTGCATCCATTCTCCCCATCCCTTTGTCCAGCTGGCACCTGGAGCAGCTCGAAGGCGGCCAGCAGGTCCCCGGCTGTGGCATTGCCGCGGTAGATCTGGTAATATTCCAGCTGTGGCGGGAAGCGTGGGGGGCAGTACTGCTCATCCGACATCTTCACCACCGGCTTGGCGAATGTTCGGCCCATGAAGTCGGCTTTTCCCTACGGAAAGAGTGCTTGGGGTTGGAGATCCAACACGGGAATTCCAAGATCAGCCCTGCGGGTCTCCCCGGGAGCACTTGGGGTTGGAAATCCAACATGGGAATTCCAAAATTACCCCTGTGGTTCTTTGCAAGAGCCGCAGTGGTTGGAGATCCAACACGGGAATTCCAAGATTAGCCCTGTGGTTCTCTACAAGAGTGCTTGGGGTTGGGGATCCAACATGGGAATTCTAAAATTATCACTGTGATTCTCTCCAGGAGAACTTGGGGTTGGGGATCCAACACAGGAATTCCAAAATTAGCCCTGTGGTTCTCCCCAGGAGTGCTTGGGGTTGGAGATCCAACATGGGAGTTCCAAGATTAGCCCTGTGGTTCTTCACAAGAGTGCTTGAGGTTGGGGATCCAACACGGGAATTCCAAAATTATCCCTGCAATTCTCCCTAGCAGCACTTAGGGTTGGGGATCCAGCATGGGAATTCCCAAATTACCCCTGCGATTCTCCCCATCATGGTCAGACCAGGAATGAGATCAGCGCTCTGGTTTTGATGTGCCAAAGCCCAGGGAAAACTTTCAGTCATGACTCCTTGAAGGAGGTTGGGGACAGCTGAAGGTTGGGACAGCAAGGAGGCCAGGGATGAGCAGTTTTCCCAAATGGAAAGGCTCCTTGGCTGCAGCCTCTTTCTTCCCTCTCCAAAAATAAGATACATCAAGCCACATCTGAGATTTATGAGCAGCAGAAGCTCCATGGTAGATGTGACAGGACCATTTTCCAAGAATCAGGAGAGAAAAAAAGCTCCCCAAATCCTCTGCCTCCAAATCTGGAGAGATCCCGGCATCCAAACCGTGCACAATTCCTTGGGATTTTCTTACCACGGTGTCCTGGTCGTAGATCTCAATGACGATGATGGGGGGGTCATCCCGCATCTCATGAGCTTCCCCGTACAGCTCCACGTTGTCGAACACCAGGAGCTGGTCCCAGGTCGGGCAAAGGGTCTCATTGAGAACCTGGGAAAATGGGAGGGATTCCTACTGCTGCAGGAATGGACCAGGGTCCTGGGAAAGGGTGGCAGGTGGGGCTGCTGTGTGTTTTTTGGATCAGGGAGACATTGGGAATTTCCCAAGGATTCTTCTGAGGGAAGCAATCCAATAGCAGATGAGCAGAGCTGGATTATTCCCAGTGTCCAGGCTTCATAAAGCTTGGAGACCCCTTGGACTGGGAAGACTAAAAAATCACTTTAGCGTGACCCAGTTCTGCCTAAACCGGCAGGGAATCACAGGGAATCACAGGGAATCACAGGGAATCACAGCCAGTGGGATGTGGGACATATATTGGGAATGGGCTCCTGGGGAGAGATCTCCTGGAAAGAGTCAATGCCCAATTCCAGAGCTGCTCTCCCACCACAGGAGCACGGGATCAGCCTAATCATGGGATTCTGTGCCACGGGAGCAGTGTGGAGCCTGCAGAGCCGCATCCCTCCATGCCTGCATCCCAGGAATGTTCACCTCGGTGCACTGGCTCTGGGAGATGAAGAAGACCCGTGCGAAGGGATCCGAGAGGCCGCTGCTGTCAGCTGCAAACAGACTCCTGGCTTGGTACATGTGGGCTCGCAGCTGGAACACCTGTTTCTCTGGAAGAGAGAGGGAATGGGATGGGATGGCCTCTGGGAGCCCACCCAAGGGACATCTCAGGAGCCTGGTTTTGCTCATGGGTGAAGGATCGCAACTCAAAGCGTAAATCCCAAATGAATACGGATTTCCTTGGCATCATTGTTGCGTGGGCAACAACTCTGAATAGGATTGGCGTGAGGGGACACAGTTCCCACCCCACAACTCTCCTGAGACAACTGGAACGATTTCCCCCTTAGCTCCTGGAAACCCTTGGACCAGGGGGTGTCCAGCCAGGCTCCCTCCCGCCCTCTCCGTGCCCCATCCCATGGGAGCTCCTTACTGGTGTACAGGAGGCTGATGGGTGGGAAGGAGGGCAGGTTTTGGCCTCGGGGCACTTTCTTCTCCTCGAACCCGCAGGGGAGGCCGCTCAGGTAGTCCTTGCGCTGCTTGTTGAGGCCCAGCCACAGGTAGATCTCCATCTTGGCCTGGACTGTCCATCCAGCCGGGCCGAACCCCCTCTTCCCGGGGAGCTGGGCACAAGGAATGGGAGAGTTCACGTGGATATGGGAATATGGACAGACCCCTCTTGGAGAACCCAATCTCTTTGGGGCATTGTGCTGCTGTTCCTTAAACCCAAGGGTCCTTTGGGATCATGACACTGCTCTGGCTCATGCATTCTCCTCTGCCCACAGTCGTTTCCTTTTCCTAAGCCAGAAATTCTCTGGATCTCCAGCTGGATCAAACATCTCCCTCTTCCCAAACATTTCCCACTTACCGGACTGGGTAAGGCCGGTGCTTCAGCCTCCCTAGGGGCAGATTTCCACCCCTACCAGCAGAGCATGGATCATATTCTTGCAATATTCAAACCCCAGCAGAAAGGGATAGAAAACTCTCATCCTCGTCTCCCAAATTCCCTCCTTTTCCCTCCCCTTGGCTGCAGCTCCCCCGGGACAGGCGGATCCTCACCTTGAGGAAAACGGTCTTCACTTTGGCGCAGTCCTTGCCCATCTCCTCATCCACGATGGAGTACAGGATGTCCTTGGAAGGGATGCGGGCGTAGGCGATGCGCTTGTTGTTGCTCATCATCCAGATGAAAACGTCGGGAATCGTGTGCTGGGGCTGGGAATGCCACAGGAGAGCCCTGTCAGTGCCCCAGCTCCAACCATGGAGGCACCGGTGGGGCTGGAGACCTGCTGGAGGCAAATCCAACAGATTCCATGGAAGATGGGTGTGTCTAGTGTCACAATGGGGGGCACCGGAATTGTTTTGAGATTCCCACTCCAAAAAAGCTGCTCAGAGCTAAGCCCATCAGGAAAGAAACTGGGACTTACGTTGGTTAAAGTTTAAAAAAAATAAAAATTCGGGCATGGAAGACTGAAGGTTTTCCTTCTCTCCTCCTTCCCTGGCCTTGGGGAGGGGAAGGCAGTGGCCATTCCTTCATCCCTTTCTAGGGAAGAGGTTCCCAGTTTGGACAGGGCCCATCACTCCTCAAATCTGGATTGGGTCAGGACCAAGGAGGGCCTGGCTGTAACCAAGGATGGAGCTGGGAGCCTTCCCTGGGAAATGGAAGCAGGAGGTGGAACAGCTGCAGCTCCAGGGAGAGCCAAGAACCCCCTCTGAGCCACTCCTAAACTGGAAAAATGTCATGGAATCATTCTGGAACCTAAAGGGGCTCCAGGAGAGCTGGAGAGGGAATGGGGACAAGGCCGGGAGGGGCAGGACCCAGGGAATGGCTCCCACTGCCAGAGGGCAGGGCTGGATGGGATTTTGGGAAGGAATTCCTGGCTGGGAAGGTGTGGAGGGGCTGGGCTGGAATTCCCAGAGCAGCTGTGGCTGCCTCTGGATCCCAGGCCAGGCTGGATGGGGCTTGGAGCAACCTGGGATGGTGGAAGGTGCCAGAGTTGGACCTGGATGGGATTTCAAATCCCTTCCCACCCAAACCAGTCTGGGATTTGATGTCTCATCTTCCACTTCCTGATTTCCCAGGGATCCACAAGATCCCTCCATGGCAGAGACCCGCTGAAACATCTCCAGCTGTGCTGCAGGAGGACCCAGCTCTGTCCCTGCCTGGGAAACTCTTTAATTTCTTTTACATCAGATCATTCCCACCCAGGAGCGCACAGGGATCATGGGGCAGCTCATGGACTTGGAATGGCTCCTTGCAGAGGGACCTCACCTGCCCTTGGAGGTCTCCATCCATCCATCCATCCATCCATCCATCCATCCATCCATCCATCATCCATCCATCATCCATCCATCCATCATCCATCATCCATCCATCATCCATCCATCATCCATCCATCATCCATCCATCCATCATCCATCATCCATCATCCATCCCAGCTTTCTGTCTCCATGAGCTGCCCCAGCCAGAGCCCCATCTTCCCATGAAGGACACACCTCGTCCGCCAGGAACCGCAGCTTCTGCAGGAAGTTCTGCACCAACTTCAGCTTGTCCTTCATGGTGTTCCTCTTGACCTGGGAGCGCAGGGCCGTGGCCTGCTGGGCCATGTTCTCCTGTGGGGACAGCCGGGACATCAGGACACGGCTCAGACAAAGGAAATCAATCCCACCACGCCGGGGTGGACACCTTTTGACACCTTTTTTTTGACCTTGGCATGGGAGAGCCCTGGAGAGGGCAGAGACAGCTCAGGAGAAGATGTCACCCCAAAGGTATCACCTGAGCTTGGAGAACTTTGGGGTGGCTTAAGGAAGATGCGTCTCCCGCTGTCACCGAGCGCCTGATCCTTGGAACTTCCATAGGAACGGGTGGAATTTAACAATTCCTGGCTCTCGAGGATGCAGCTGGCCACTGAAGCTGGTGTCCTTTGCTGTGCCAGCTGGAGAAGCCACCAGCTCCTCGTCCATCTCTCCTGCACATCCTGGGCAAGGACAGGGCCACCACCCCCAGACCTCTGTCCCTGGGGTGCTCTGTGGGGTTCCCAAAATCACCCCCAAACCTCTGTCCCTGGGGCACTCTGCTCTGCGGGATTCCCAAAATTCCCCTTTCTAGCTCTTCTGTGCTCCTAAATTCTTTCCAGAGTCTGGTGGAGGGGATGCAGGAGAGGCCCCGATGACACCTGGGGCTTGGGTGAGACCTGAGTGGGCTTTGGGCTCCTCTGCTCAGAATTAAACCCCAAGCCCTCGACCCCCAGGGGCTGGAAACCAGAGTGTCCATGGACCAAATTCCAGCTCCTGCTCAGGAATCCTCCTCCACGCTTCCCAAAGCTTCCCTGAACAACCCATGCCAGGGCCTGCCCACCCTGCCAGGGAACAATTCCTGCCCAAGATCCCATCCAGCCCTGCCCTCTGGCACTGGGAGCCATTCCCTGGCTCCTGCCCCTCCACTCCCTTGTCCCCAGTCCCTCTCCAGCTCTCCTGGAGCCCCTTTAGGGACCAGATCCCACTCACCAGCTCCCGCATACAGGATTTGAGCCTCTCCCGGTCCAGCCTTGTGCGGGACGAGTGATGCTGGTCCTTGTCAGCCAGGGTCAGGAAGCGCCTGTGGGGAAAGGCCGGCCCAGTGATTCCCATGAGAATTCCCAGGGAATTCCCTTCCCAGGGAGGTCTCTGCCAGCCTAGCCACGTCCCTGGAGGGAAACGCTCTCATTCCCTCCAATCTCCAACAAAACTGTGGACAAGAGGCCGGTTCAGAGTGCAGACTCAGAGTCAGGAAAGGGACAGGAGGTGTCATCAGGTGCCACCAGGAGCCACCAGGAGCCACCAGCCCGTGGAGGCCACAGGACTGAGGTTTTCACCGCTGCTTTGGGGTGTTTGGGGTGCAGACGGAAGCACTGTGCTCCAGCCCAAAAGATCCGGTCCTGTGCCAGTGTCATGGAATGTTGTCCCATCATCCGGAGGACAAGGCACAGTGAGGTGACATTCCCACCCTTCCCACGTGCCACTCACAGGCAGCCGCTGCTCAGCTCCTCCAGGACCCCGCGGAGCCGGCGCTCTGGGTGCGGTTTCTCTGTCTTGATCATCTCCTGCACGTCGTTGAGCCCCTCCTCCTGCAGCACCAATGGGGACAGCATGAGGGGTGGGGGGCCGGGGACCCAGCTTTGTGGATGGGATGCCGGCCTTGTGTCCCAGCTCTGTCTCCTCCATCCCTCCCTGTCCACTCCTGTCCCTGCCTGACCACCCCGTCCCTTCCTGTCCGCCCCTGTCCACCCCTGTCCCTCCCTGACCACTCCTGTCCCTCCCTGTCCATCCCTGTCCCTCCTTGACCACCCCTGTCGATTCCTGTACATCCCTGGCTACCCCTGTCCCTCCCTGTCCATCCCTGTCAATCCCTGTCCATTCCTGTCCCTCCCTGTCCATCTCTGCCCATCCCTGTCCACCCCTGCCCATCCCTGTCCACCCCTGTCCCTCTCTGTCCACCCCTGTCCATCTCTGTCCACCCCTGTCCCTTCCTGTCCACCCCTGACCACCCCTGACCACCCCTGTCCCTCCCTGTCCACCCCTACTCATCCCTGTCCCTCCCTGTCCACCCTTGTTCCTCTCCTGTCCATCCCTGTCCACCTGTGACCACCCCTGTCTCTCCCTGACCACCCCTGTCCCTCCCTGTCCACCCCTGTCCACCCCTGACCAGTTTGTCCGCGATCTTGTCCATGATGTTGGCGTTGTAGAGCCGGCGCCGCTGGTCCTGCCACCAGCTCCGGATGTAGATGCAGGGCTTCTTCTCCAGGTAGGGCAGGTGGAAGTAATTCCTGCAAGGGGAGGCAGGAGGGACACTCCGTGGGGTCCTGGCCTGGACCCCATCCCGGCGCTCTCCCGGGATGTGCCGTGCTGGGAAAGGGGGTACAGGAGCTCAGGAGCTGCATCCTGGAGAGCAGAGGCTCCGTTTCTCCCGAGGCCATTCCCGGTGCCAGGCCCAGGATGGATGGGCGCAGTGCCCCGTCCCTGGGAATGGCCAAGGCCGGGCTGGACGGGGCTTGGAGCAGCCTGGGACACTGGGATCTGTCGGGGCTGGAACTGGGTGATCTTTAAGATCCCTTCCCACCCAGGCCATCCTGGGATTCTCCCAGCTGCTCCCACCCCTGCCCAACCTGTCCTTGGAATGGTGACGGCACTGCCAAAGGAAGGGCGATCCACACTCTTGGAGCGCTGGCCATGAGCCGGCATCCACCACCAGGAAAGGGGAATCCTGCTGCACCTGGAATCACCAGGAGTCAAATCCAGCTCTTCCCGGGTATTCCCACCAGATGTCAGCAGAGCCCCGTGGTTGAGCGGGAGGCCCCCAGCTCCCAGAGGCTGGAGATTTTTGGGAAAACGGGGTGGGAGAGGCCCCAAAGCATCGGAACTTCTCATCTCCCCTTGGGATTCAGCTGGACAAGGAGCTGAGGAACAGAGGAGGGAATTCCAGAGGGACTTAACTCTGCTGCATATTCATGGAAACAGGGAGGGAATTCCAGGGAGACACTTCACTGGATTTTCTTTTCCCAATTGATTTAATCCGACGGTGAATTCAATTAATGCCAATCTACTGCTAAAACTTGATAGAAATCCACCTGAAGCAAATCTCATAATCTTAAATCCAATTATCTTTCTTATCCCAGTCCTTGGGATGCAAATCCAGGCCTCCCCGGGCACATCTCGCCAGGCAGAGGATTTGAGCTTTTTTATCCCAATTTCCTGCCTGATCCATTCGCAGATTTTTCCAGCAGTTTTTCCATCTGGGATTTCACTGCCCAGGCCACCACTGACCCGTGTCCGCAAGTGCCACACAAGGTGGACACACTGACCACACAAATCCAGGTGGACACAGTGACCTGTCTGTGACCAGATGGACACACTGACCCAGTGCCCAGGTGGACACACTGACCTGTCCGTGACCAGGTGGACACACTGACCACACAAATCCAGGTGGACACACTGACCTGTCCGTGACCAGGTGGACACAGTGACCACACAAATCCAGGTGGACACAGTGACCTGTCCGTGACCAGGTGGACACACTGACCACACAAATCCAGGTGGACACACTGACCTGTCCGTGACCAGGTGGACACAGTGACCACACCAATCCAGGTGGACACAGTGACCACACAAATCCAGGTGGACACACTGACCTGTCTGTGACCAGGTGGACACACTGACCACACAAATCCAGGAGGACACAGTGACCCAGTGCCCAGGTGGACACACTGACCTGTCCATGACCAGGTGGACACACTGACCACACAAATCCAGGTGGACACACTGACCTGTCCGTGACCAGGTGGACACAGTGACCACACAAATCCAGGTGGACACAGTGACCTGTCCATGACCAGGTGGACGCAGTGACCACACAAATCCAGGTGGACACACTGACCTGTCCATGACCAGGTGGACACAGTGACCACACAAATCCAGGTGGACACACTGACCTGTCCATGACCAGGTGGACACAGTGACCCAGTGCCCAGGTGGACACACTGACCTGTCTGTGACCAGAGGCTTCATGGGCTGGGATGAAGAAACAGAGACCAGCTCTCCATCCTCACCACCTTCATCCTCACTGGAATTCTGGAGCAGCTCCGACTCCTCCTCGTCCCCATCGCCTCCCTCCTTCTTCCTCCGCAGGAGGGGTTTGCTGGAGCCATCCACCTGGTTGCCATAGTTACCTCAAGGAAAAAAAAAAAAAAAGACGGAATCGGTTCACAGGGTTGGAACTCGCAGCTCTGGGACTGAATTCGGGTTGGCAGAAGTTTTCTCTGCTGAAATCACAGAGAATGTCAGAGTTTGACTTCCTGGAACCACATCCAGGAGCTGGAAATTAGGGAGAGGTGTCTGTGCCCTGCTCCTGTCCCCTCTCAATCCCTTTGGGAATACATTCCCTCCTGCACCTGCCGTCTCCGGAGCACAAAGCCAGGATGGGAGAGGGATCGGCTCCCCTGGCCACAGCCCAGCAGGCACAAAATACGGGACGTGGGGTCCCACATCCCTCATGCCCACGGAGGAGCCATTCCCCGCTCCCCAGACCCGCTCTAACAGGGGTTGGAATGAAAAATCGGGAATAAACCCCACTCCCAGCTTCGGATTCTGATTTTCACAACCCATCACAGTCCCCAAAAAACAACCAACCTATGGTGACCTCAAAGTTAATGGGTTTGTCCCCGATCTTCCTGTCGATCATGGTGGCCTCCAGGAAGGCTCCGAAGAGGAAGAATTCCTCCATCTTCCCGCTGCAGTTCTGCAGGAGAAACAGATCCCAGGGCTGAGGGTCCATCCCTCGGGATGCCATTTCCAAAGGGACCAGGAGGGTTCTGTCTCCCACTTCTTGGCTCGTTGTAGGGAGTGTTTAATTAAAGGTTTCATTTTAATATCTTTTAATTAAAGATAACCTTGGACTGTGTTGGGACCCATCACCCCTTGCCCAGGAGGGGCTCTCAGGGAAATTCAGGAATACAAGCCTGAGTTCACCCCCACCGAACTGATCAAAGCACACAAATCCAGGTGCCTGGATGCTCCCATGGAATCGGAATAGTTCTGTTTCCAGGTGGTTTCATTCCCCCTGGCTGGGAAATCAGTGAGATCCTTGGTTTCTGATTGAAACCCATCAGGATATGAGCGGAACAACTGGAATTAGGGGATGAGTCACTGTCTGCGTGTATTTCCCACACGGAGAAACATCCCTAAGTTCAGGAGATGATAGAAATCGTGGAATGGCTTGGGTGGGAAGGGACCTTAAAGATCATCTGGTTTCATGGGCAGGGTCATCTTCCTCTATCCCAGGGTGCTCCAAGCCCTGTCCAGCCTGGCCTTGGACACTTCCAGGGATGGATCAGCCACAGCTTCTCTGGGAATGCTGTGCCAGTGCCAGACAATGTCGCTGACATTCCCAGCGCTCCTAAGGGAAGTGAGCACTGGAATGATCCTAAAACCTGGAATCCTGTGAGATTTCCTTCCATTGCTCTGTGGGATGCAGAACATCTGGGACAACACTTGAAATCCTCAATTTGTGAGACCAAAGGTAACAGTATGATATTCCCGAGACCCCAGACTGCCCCCTGGGATGCTGCGGGGTCACGGGGACATCTGTGGGGTCACTTACGTCAGCCACCGCCGTGGCCTGCTCCACCTGCACCTCTGTGGAGCTGTTGATCTCGGGGTTGGTGGTGTCCAGGATCTCCACGGCCAGGCCCAGCAGGAGCCGGGCACGGAAGGAGACGCCCTCGCCCAGGCCCTCGTTGAGCTCCTGGTGCTCATCCATGAGGGTGTAGTTCCGGGTGGAGCCGTACATGTTCACCCAGGCGGGGCCGAAGGTGGGCAGGAAACCTGCGGGGACGGAATGGGCAGGTGGAAAGGGGACGGAAAGGGAGAAGGGAACGTCTTGGTGCTCGTGGTTGGTGCGTGGTCTCTGTGTGGTGGCACAGGCTGGGATATGGACCAGCGTCCATGGAAGTGCGGTTGCGCCATCCATGGAGACGGTTTTCAGGGAATCCCAGGATCACTGGGGTTGGAAAAGAGCTCCCAGCCCAGGGAGCCCCAGCTGTGCCTGATCCCCACCTTGTCCCCAGCCCAGAGCTCTGAGTGCCACATCCAGGAATTCCCTGCACACCTCCAGGGATGAGACTCCAGCAGCTCCCTGGGCAGCCCCTGCCAAGGCCTGAGCTCCCTTTCCAGGCAGAAATTCCTGCTGCTGTCCAAGCTGAGCCTGCCCTGGCCCAGCCAGGGTGACTGGAAGGATTTAAGTCTTTTACCTCCATCTGCTGCCTAATGCATTTGCAGATTTTTCCAGCAGTTTTTCTCTCGGATCCCAGCACTGCCAAGGCCACCAACCCATGTCCCCAAGTGCCACATCCAAATGGCTTTTAAATTCCTCCAGGGATGGAAACTCCACCCGTGCCAGGGATGAACAGCTACTTCCAGGAAGGAATTTTCCTAAAATCCAACCTGACCCTCCCCTGTTCCCTCTCGTCCTGTCCCTGCTCCCCCTCAGCTGCCCTCTCATTTCAGGATGTTGTGCAGAACCCAAAGCTCCCCCCGGAGCCTCCTGGGTTTTTATTTCCGGGGAAATTTGCAGGAAGGCAGTGATGGGAACTGGGCAGGTCTTCAGCAATTCCCCATTTCGAGGGCTGGGGAAGGAGAACCCCCCGTTAGCCCCTTTCCAGTCCCATGTCTGGTTTCCCGTCTTTGCTCACGTGTGGGAATGGGGAGCCTGAAAAATGCTCATCCCATCCATGGAATTTTCGGAAGAGCAAATTGTTCTGGGGTGTCTCTGCTTTCAGGCATTGGCTGAAGGTCCTCTGATGGGTCTTGGTTTTCAGGGTGTTGGTCCAGGAACCTCTCACATTTCAGGACATCAGGGTCTCTCCAGATGAGCACCAAGGAATTCCAGGGGTGGGGAGGAGCCTGGAAAACTTTGGGAGCTCTGCCAAAGGAATGCCCCCACTTCAACTTTACCTTTGTCCCCTTCATTGGAGATCTTCCTCAGATCGATGAAATGGGTCCCGATGGCCACGTCGTTGACCTTGTCCGAGTCCCGGATCTGGACCTTGATCCGTTTGCACAGTGGGGGAAACATCTCTGTGAAGATGATTTGTTCATTCCAGAGGGGCTCGTAGCTGCTCTTTTGTATGGATGTCTTTCCCTGGGAATTGAGAAGCAACGGATATCAGACAAGGGTTGGATCTTCCAAACTATCCCTCGCCACCTGAGCTGCTCCCTTCCAGCCATTCCTGAGTGAGGAATCCCCTTCCTCAACTGGAGAGGGATCAAACCCATCCTGGAGAGTGAAAACAAGGTGATGCCACACCCATTCCAATGTGGCAGGTGACACCACGCTCATCGTGATGTGCCAGGTGACACCATGCCCATCCCAATGTGCCAAGTGACACCACGCCCATCCTGATGTGCCAGCTGATGCCACGCCCATCCTGATGTGCCAGGTGATGCCACACCCATTTTGATGTGCCAGGTGATGCCACACCCATCCTGATGTGGCATGTGACACTATGCCCATCCCAATGTTCCAGGTGATGCCACACCCATCCTGATGTGCCAGGTGACACCACACCCATTTTGATTTGCCAGGTGGCACCATGCCCATCCCCATTTGATGCCACACCCATTTTGATGTGCCAGGTGACACCATGCCCATCCCAATGTTCCAGGTGACGCCACGCCCATCCTGATGTGCCAGGTGACACCATGCCCATCCCCATGTGATGCCACACCCATCCCGATGCACCAGGTGACACCACACCACACCCATCCCGACGTGCCAGGTGACACCATGCCCATCCCGATGTGCCAGGTGACATCACACCCATCCCAATGTGCCAGGTGCCACCACACCACACCCATCCTGATGTGCCAGGTGACACCATACCTATCCCTATGTGACACCATGCCCATCCCAATGTTCCAGGTGACTCCACGCCCATCTTGATGTGCCAGGTGACACCATACCTATCCCTATGTGACACCATGCCCATCCCAATGTGCCAGGTGACACCACACCACACCCATCCTGATGTGCCAGGTGACACCACACCCATCCTGATGTGGTATGTGACACCACACCACACCCATCCTGATGTGCCAGGTGACACCACACCACACCCATCTCGATGTGCCAGGTGACACCACACCACACCCATCCCAATGTGCCAGGTGACACCACGCCCATCCTGACTTGTGCAAGGATGACCGAGACCATCTCTGGCCTCCTGGTGGCCCTGCTGGTGTCACCTCCTGTGTCACCTCCTATGGCCACCCTGGGACCTGCCCGCTCACCTTCTGCCCCGCAAAGGCCACCTGCACGTAGGGGTCCACCAGGTCCTTGTTCTCCCCGATGAGGGCCTTCTTGACGTTGGCCATGATGCTGGTGTTCATCCGCGGCAGCCCCTCGGCACGGTAGATCTTGATGTAGAACCGAGCCCACTGCCGCTCCGGGGGGACCCCGTCCGGGAGCAGGAGGTTCCTGGAATGTCAGGGGGTGGAGTTGGGAACAGCTGCTGGGGTGGGGTGGCCAGGGAAGACTGAAGGTTGGATGGGATGATCTCAGATGATCTTTTCCAACCTTTGAGATCCCATAAAAGGCCAAGGAGAAGCTGCTCCATTTTCCGAGCTCCTTCCACTTCCAGTGCATTCCATAGGAATGGACTGAATGGGATCCGGGAAGAGTTGTTTGTTCCTTATCAAGGGGAGCTGGGGGGGATGATTTTGGGGATGAAATGAGCTCCTTCCATTTGGGTTTTTGAATATGTGGCTTTCCTCCTCTGCAGGAAGAGATGAGCCCATGGGGATGCTGTGGACAAAATATTCCTAGGGGAATTCTAGCAATTCTTGGAGTTGTGCGTGTCTGGTGGAAGGTGTCCCTGCCCATGGCAGGAGGGTGGGAACAAAGTGATCTTGAAGATCCCTTCCAAAACAAACCATTCCAGGATTTTAGGAACAAGTAGGAGAACATCACAACTACAGCATGGAATGAAGCCCAAAGTACTGGAGGTGGCTCCTCAAACCCCAGCAAATGAGGAGAGCTGTGCTGGTGGTTTCTGACTGGATGGACTCAATCCCAGAGGTGTTTTCCAACCTAAACCATTCCATGATTCCATGTGGGGATGTGCCTGAGAGGCAGATTTGAAATGGAGATATTTATTTAGCTGGAAAAGTTTTGGGGTTGGAATCAAGCCTTAAAGCTCCTGATTTCTGTTCCTTGACCTTTGGGATGTTCTGGGCAGTTCAAGAGCCCTGTCCACAGCCTGGGAAATCTCATCCAGACTTCCTTGCTCTGCCTTGGGTTGTGAGAGCCCATCCCATCTCATCTTCCCACCCCAGATCCATCAGGAGTCTTAGGTAAAGACTGGGGACATCAGGCTGGGTGACACCAGTAGAGTTCCACCAGCAGCAGAAGGTCTGACCCCACAGGAAGGACAGCTGTGTGCTGGAGATCACCTGGAACTGCACCCACACCACGCATTCCCTCTCAGAAAAGCCCCGGATCGGTCCCTCTGCTCTCACAGCTCGGCGTTTGCCACCAGCCCCAGGTTCGGATCCTGCTATCCCACCCAAGGGAAAGAGGTGGAAAGCCATTCCCAAGGGAGCCGGGGAGAAGCGGATCCCAGCAGATCCCTACCCCTCGATGTCATCCTCGTCCGTCTCGTTGGCCTTGTGCGGGGTCTTGATGTTGTCCCCTTTGCCCACCACGGCGATGTCACACTTGAGGTAGCCCTTGAGGCCGGCCGTGAGGTCCTCGGGGTCGGACAGGATGGCCCATTTGTGGTAGAACTGGTGCTCTGCAGCCCAGGGGACAAGAGAGACCTTTGTCACCACCAGACATGGCCAACGCCACCAGGACACGGCCTTGCAAGGCGTGGGACCTGCCCTGAGCCTGAGGGATCCCAACAAACCCCTGGGAAATTTGTTTTCCAATGGGTCTCTGGTGAGATTGAAGGTGGAGAAACGCCGGGATAAACTGGAGGGATTGAAGGTGGAGAAACCCCAGGATAAACTGGAGGGATTGAAGGCCGTGTGGATGTGGCACTTGGGGACACCTCGGTGTTGGCCTTGGCAGTGCTGGGGATGGCTGGACTCCATGATCAGCAGCTCTAATCCACCCCTCTCCCTTTTCCAGGTGCATTCCTGGCTCGGATGAAAGGCAGGCAAAGGATCCAGCCCTGGAAATTCCTGTCTGGAATGTTGATGTCCTGCCTGGGAATGTCACCTGGGGCTTCTTCCTGGGCAGGGCAGGGATGGAGGCCAGCGCACCCAGGAGGGATCTCAGTGGCACCCGGGAGAGCTGGAGAAGAGCTGGATCCAGGGAATCCTCGGAGCCGCTTCCCGAGCCTCAAGGGGCTCCGGGAGAGCTGGGATTTGGGAAAGGGCTGGAGGGCCAGGAGCCAGGGAATGGATTCCCACTGGGAAAGCGGGGCTGGGATCTTGGGAAGGAATTTCTGGCTGGGAGGGTGGGGAGCTCCTCTGGAATTCCCAGAGCATCTGTGGCTGCCCCTGGATCCCTGGCAGTGTCCAAGGCCAGGCTGGACAGAGCCTGGAGTTCTCTGGGATAGTGGGAGTGCCCATGGCAGGGGTGGAATTAAATTATCTTTAAAGTCCCACCACTCCCAAACCGTCTCGCGATTCCATGATTCCAGGATGGGATATAGACCCTTGTCCAGAGGAGCCGGGTGCTCTTCCCTGAGCTACGAGCGAGTCCAGGGGACTTGTTTATACCTTGGGAAAGCATTTTCCAAGGAAACCAGCCCCTGCCTGACTCCTTTTCCAGGAATTTCACCCCACTGAGCTGGCGCAGACTCTGCCCGGGAATTTTGTTGTTATAAACAACACTCGCTCACCAGGCTGGGTATAAACAGTCCCAACATCCATCTTGAAGGACCCCACCAACGTCCCGCTCCGCAGGAGGTTCTTGGAGTGGATCACCTGGGAATCAAGAGGGGAAAACCACTCAGGAATTTTCCCTGGAAAATTCCCTGGGAGACACAAAGCCATTCCAGAGGTCTTCGCTGCTGGATGGGAAAGGAGCTGAGGAGTTTTCCTTGGTCTGGGGAGGATTCTGAGGACACCAAGAGGCCCAATGGGGTTGGCAGCTCCTGATTGGTGGAATTGTTGGGAAGTTTATATTTGGAATGAACAAAAAAATGCAAAGAAATGAATTTTTGGAGCAAAATCCCTTTTCCAGCCTCTACAGCAACAAACGCTGGGATATTTAACTGAGGGAAGAGCCTTTAGAATGCTTGGAATTTGAGGAAAATTGGGAGGAATTGTAGGGCCGGTTGGCACCAGGATGGATATGGATGGTCCTAATTAATGTTCCCTAATTGGGCAGGGGATCTGGAAATCTTCTCCAGGTTTTGGGTGGACTGAAATCTCAACTTTGCTCTCAGCATTCCCAGGCTCTGACGGCCCAGGAATTTCCCAGGCCAGGCTCAGGAAGGTCTTTCTTCTCCACAGGAATAAATGAATTCCAAGGTTTTGTTCTGCCTGGCTCCGGAATACCAGAGATCACCCACGAAGGGACGCAGGGAGAGCAGGAGCTGTGCAGAACCAGGAGTGAAGGTTGGAACAGAAAAAATGGGATTCGGGGGTTCTGCAGAAAAGAATTCCTGTTGGGAATCTCTCATCAAGGACCTTAAATCCTTCCCAAAATTGGGCAGTTTGCTTCCAGAGCCCCCCAGACAGGAGAAGGACGAGACCATCAGGGACACTTACGGAGAGCTTGATGATCTTGTCGAACATGACATCTGGGGGGACGTGGAAATCGAAGACGAAATACTGGAAGGGAAAGAGGAATGCTGAGGGGTGAGATCCCTCGGGATTGGGAACCCCCCGGAGAAGCTGCGGCTGCCTGGGGGAGCTCCAGCAGCCCCTGGCCCAGCAGGGATGCGTCCGTGGGACCACACGGATCGCTGATCCTCCGCTGAGCGTGGGGAGCCAACGGAGGCGCAGATTTCTTGGAAAACCCGGGAATCATCCATCAGAAAATTCTAGAGGGCGAAGGCTTCTTTCCTCCTGCGTGCTTTGAGATTTCACCTCGTTCCAAAAGGAATTTCACCCCCCCCAAAAAAACCCCACGGATAAGAGAGAAATCAGCGGATCGAGGGCGGAGTTGCCCGGAGGAGTTGGAGCGGCTCCGGGGCTGGACCCACCTCGTTGTAGTACGGACAGTTGGTGGATTCCTTCATGGACGTGTATTTCTTCTCCTCGCCCACCTCCACGCACACCACGGGGTCCATGTTGAGCCCCACCAGCTGCCGGGCCTCGATGATGGTGACGCTGACCTGGGGAGAGGAATTCCCAAAATTCCGCGTCCCGGGAGCAGCTCCAGGCTGCCTTCACCCATTCCCCCCCCCACCTCTGACCGAGGGGAATTCCCAGTGCAATTCCCACTGGGACACAGAGGAGGAGGAGGGGCTGGCAGGGTGTGGGATGCAGGAGATCCCAGGAATCCCCGGATGTTCCAGCCCCAGGGTGCAGGCACAACGTGGAAAATCCAATGGATTTAAGCAAGCTGCGGGATCAGAGGGAGCGATCCCACTGGCTTCACTTCTGCTGGAAAACACAACGGGATCATGGAGTGGATTGGAATTGGGAGGGACCTTACAGCTCATTCCATTCCACTCCCTGCCAGGGGCAGGCACACATCCTGCTATCCCAGGTTGCTCCGAGGAGAAATTCCATGGAGACAACCTCCAGGAGAGACTAATTTGGGCTTAGTTTGGGCTCTCTGGGTTTCACATGCTGGACAGCAAACCTACTCAGTTACTTAATCCCGAGTTTACGGCTCCACCGGTGAAATTCCAGCTCTTGGGATGTCCTGGTCCCAAGCCAAGTGAGTTGAGACCCCCTCCCCGGGAACTTGGTCCCTGCAAACAATGTCCCCAAGCCCAGGTTGTGACCCTGAGGGCGCAGGTTGGTGTCACCCACCTGGTAATCCATGGGCCTCCCGGCACTCGGCTCCATCCTGATGTCCGGCTTGGACCTTGGGAGAGGCAGGAGAAACCCTTGGTCAAACCACGGATGGAATTCATGGAATCATGGGATGGTTTGGGTAGGAAAAAGATCATCCGGAGCCTGACACCTACCACCATCCCAGGCTGCTCCTGTCCAGCCCAACCTGGGACCTTTCCAGAGATGGATCAGCCACAGCTTCTCTGGGAATTCCATCCCAGACCCTCCCAGGGAACAATTCCTTCCCAATATCCCATCCATCCCTGCCCTCTGGCAGTGGGGAGCCATTCCCTGTGTCCTGCCCCGCCAGGTCCTTGTCCCAAACCCCTCTCACTACGAGAGCAGGGTCACCCTTAATGCTCCTTCAGCCCTGGGAGGCTCCACAGAACCCTGATGATCGTTGCTGCAGGTCAGATATTCCAAAAAAAACCAGCCCACCGACTCCAGGGGACAACGATTTCCAACATTCCCCGTGTCAGGGAAATTTTGGGATGCCTGTCCTCACCTCCCGCTGGCACAATCCTTGGATCTCACCTTTTGTTGGAGACATTGGTGGTGACAGCGGTGACAGAGGCCAGGGAGATGGTGTCTGGCTCCAGGCCTGCTCCGTATCTCATGGCCTTTCTATCCAGGTCTTCTGTTTCCAGAACAGCCGGATCGTCTGCGGGAAGGGGACAAAGGAATGGCTCCGGTTTGAATTTCCATCTGTGAATAATTCAAGGCTGAGAGAAAGGAAACCAATCCATGCCCTCGGCCGGGAAGACAAAAACAATGGGAACCGGGTCGGGTCTCGGACAAGCTGCTCGGAGAAGGGGTTATCAAAGAGATGTCATGGAATTCCATCCGGGCAGAATTACTGCGGAGGGTTTTGGGAAGGAAAAATAAGGAATAATGACAACGCCCTGAATTCAGGGAGTGAGAGAGAATTTGAGCTGGGGATCTGAGGAGCACAAGAGATGCCGCAAAGACAAACAATTCCTTGGCTTGGAAGAGAGAGGGGTGAAAAAATGGGAGACATGGGTCATTCCCGACAGGAAATACTGCAGGAGCGCAGATCCCACTGGCACATCCCCACGCCTGGGTTCCTGTTGGAAGGAGCTGCTGGAATGTTCCTTTCCTGGGGGAAAGAGTGTCCTTGACTCAGCCAGGAGGTTGAGGCTGAGCCAGAGTCACACGAGCTGGGAATTGCTGCCTCCAGCTCTGGGATCCTTGGCATAGAACGGTCACGGAGCTGCTGGAGCCGCTCCAGAGGTGACCACGGAGCCCCTCTGCCATGGAGCCAGGCTGGGAGAGCTGGGGGTGCTCACCTGGAGAAGGGAAGGATCCAGGGAATCCTTGGAGCCCCTTCCAGGACCCAAAGGGGCTCCAGGAGAGCTGGAGAGAGGGACTGGGGCCAAGGGCTGGAGGGGCAGGACACAGGGAATGGCTCCCACTGGAAAAAGGGAGATTGGGGTGGGATCTTGGGAAGGAATTCCAGTCTGGGAAGGTGTGGAGGGGCTGGGCTGGAATTCCCAGAGCAGCTGTGGCTGCTCCAAGGCCAGGCTGGTCCTGATCTAACCCAAAGGAGGAGTCTGGATGGGAGGGGGAAGCACCCATAGAACATTGGGAATGCTGGCTTGGCCGGCAGGTCCAGGACATCCACCCATCCCTAATCCAGCGGCCGAGGGTCGGAATCACAATCCCAGCCCAGGAAAGGTGTGGGACAGCTGGAAGTTCCTGGAAAGAGTGGGATCAGGAGCCTCCTGGCCATGCAGACACCACACAGTGACCATTCCATGACCACGGATAAATCCAGCCTGTGGAAACACTTCCGGAGCACCAATTGCTCTGTTCCTGCCTTTGCATCCCGGATGTTTTCCCGTGGTCCTGCTGGGAGCTTTCAGCATGAGGGGAACACCCAGGTTCTGGGAAGAGCACCCAGGTTTCCATGCCAGCATCCCAGGCAAAATTCCCTTTTCCTATCCTCAAACCTGGCTGGAAACGAGGGGAAGTTTTTCCCAGAACCACGACCCACACCGAGGCTTTTCCCAGCCTGTAGACGCACATTCCTGCTTTTCCTTGCTGTGGAAAACTGATCCTGGGGTCTGAATGGAAAGAGCAGTGAATTTCCAATTGCTGCCCTCTCCTGCCTTTCCAGAGGTATCCAATTCCAGCCCCAGCCAGGGAACAGCCCGCCCTTCCTCTCCCACTTCCAGGAATCCACCGTCATTCCATGAGCGTACCTTGCTTCCGATGCTCATCCTTGGACGGACGTGTCTTCCCAAGCTTCATGGCTGAAAAAACTCCTTTTCCAGCTCTGGGTGAAGAGAGGGAGAACAAGAATTCCCATTAATTCCTGTGTTTTAGTGTTTTCCAGGACACCAGTGGGAGGCAGGACAGATTTTTTCCAGAAGGAAAAGAGGAAATGTCAGCTGAAAACAGGAAATATTCCAGAGGCAGAGTCAGGAGAGCAGTGGGATTCACAGCCCTGGAATCTTGGATCCCATTTTTTTCTCTGGGAATGCCTCGGTTTGGGATAACTCTGTTTCCCCATGCGCAGAGTCCCTGCTGGGAGTCCTGGTTGTGTTCCCACTCCTCATCTCTCCCACCCAGTTCATGGAATTTCTCTCCGAGACACCGGAAAATGAAACGACTGAAAATTAAACACCCTAAAATTCAGACACCCTAAAATTCAGACACCCCAAAATTCACACCGAAAAATTCAGACACCCAAAAATTCAAACTCCCAAAAATTCAAACTCCCAAAAATTCGGACACCCAAGAATTCGGACACCCCAAAATTCAAACTCCCAAAAATTCAGACACCCAAAAATTCAGACACCCAAAAATTCAAGTACTCCAAAATTCAAACACCCAAAAATTGAGCTACCTGAAATTCAAACACCACAAAATTCAGACACCCCAAAATTTAAACACCCCAAACTTCCCCACCCCATGAAAGGGGAATGTTTTTAATTGAAGATTAATTTAATTGAAGATTTAATTTTAATAAATTTTAATTTCTAATTCCCATCAGTGGGAGTGCAGGAAACTTTCCCAGTTTGCTGGAGATGTTCTTGGGGCAGCTTGGATGTAACGGGGCTCCAAACTGGACCTCAGCTCCAGTCAGGACCTCACCTCCAAACTGGGACCTCACCTCCAAACTGGGACCTCACCTCCAAACTGGGACCTCACCTCCAACCAGGACCTCACCTCCAAACTGGGACCTCACCTCCAACCAGGACCTCACCTCTCACCAGGACCTCACCTCCAGCCAGGACCTCACCTCCAGCCAGGACCTCACCTCTCACCAGGACCTCACCTCTCACCAGGACCTCACCTCTCACCAGGACTTCACCTCTCACCAGGACCTCACCTCTCACCAAGACCTCACCTCCATCTGGCAGCCAGGGGATCCAGGGGATCCAGAGCTCCTGGATTCTGCAGGACTGGGATGTGCTGCCCACAAGGAAACACCACGGAACCTGTGGGATTTCCCAGTCCCACCTCTGGGTCAGGCCAAAGGGTCAAGTTTTACCCTTGGGAATTTTTTCCCAAGGCCAAAGAAACCCTGGAATTGCAGCCATGGTGCATCCTGGTTGGAAATAACCCCTGGAATTCTGCAGAGAGAGCCGGAGCGGGCGGGGAGAAAATTAAGGAAAATAGGAAAATAACGTATCTGAGGGAAGGGAATCCAACTGGTATAAGATCCAGGAATTATTTAAACCTGGGACTAAAGCAACACTCCGGCCTCTGGGAGCTGTGATTTATTCCCAGGATGCTCCAGGATGGTGCAGTTTTCCATGGAGAAAAGGTAGGGATGAGGATTCTGGATCTGTAATCCCACCAGGCAGCACCCGGGGGATGGGACCCTTGGGAGCTCTTCTCAAACTTATTTATTTAATGAGGAAATGTTGGAATCATGGCTCAGGCTCTGGAATTCTGCTCCCAGACCGCTCTCTGCCATGGAGATTCCTTCCAGCCACACCTCCCGGTTGGTTGGATTACATTCCTGTCTTTTCCACGAAATTCTTAGAAGTTGAGAGCAAAAAAATCCCTCCAGTCCCAGAGCTGCCGTTTGCTTGTGGATGCTCAGGGATAAAATCCCTGTCCTGGGAATTTCTGAGGCTCCATGGGAAGGAAAGCCAAAGTGAGGAGCAGCTGGAGATGGACTCAGCAGGGAAAACCCCGTCAGGGTCCTCTCCCAGCTGTCCATGGACACCCAGGATTCGGATCCCTCAGATCAGAAAACCTGGGATTAAGCACCTGATCCAATCCAGAATCCAGGAATGTGTGCTGAGACCCATCCCAACCCAGCCCCTTCCCGAGAGATCCGTGTGGGAGCCGGGATCACGCCTCTCATCCCTCCTGGAGCAGGGACGCAGGGAAGGAATTGGGATCCGCAGCTCCAGGTGCTCCTAAAGGACCTGGAGATGGGAAAAAGCCTCTGGAAAATCCACAGGGTGAGGTGGATGGGAGGGAAAAATCCAGAGGGCTCCAGGTGCCTCCATGGAACAGAATTCCAGCTGCTGCGTCCATGCCCATCCCGGCTTGGGAAGGGAATGGGAGGGAATAACGGAGTTTGGAGGGTGATGGAGGAAGGGAAAAAAACAGAAACAGAAAAGGGGGAAAGAAGGGAGAAAGAGGAAAAAAAAGGGAAAAAGAAGAGGGGGGGAAAAGGGGGGAAAGGGTTAAAACAAAAAAGGGAAAATAAAGAAAAATTGGGAAAAGCAACAAAAAAGAGAAAAGGAGGAAAAGGGGGAAATAAGGAAAAGAGGGGAAAAGGAAAAAAAGAGAAAAGGTAAAATGAGGAGAGAGAAAAGGAAAAAGAAAATGGAAAAATGGAGGGGAAATTGGGAAGAAAAGAAACTGGGGGAAAAATGGGAGGGAACGGGGAGGGAAAAATGGAGAGGGGAAAAATGGAGATGGGAAAATAGGGATGGAGGAATGAGGAGGGAAAAATAGAAAAGGAAAAGGGAAAACCAGAAAAATTTAGGAAAAAACCCTAGGAGGAATAAGCAGGGGAAAAAAAGGAAAAAAAAGGGGGGAGGAGGGGAAATGTGGAGGGAAAATAAAATGTGAGGAGGGAAAGAAACCTGAGGGAAGAGCAAGGGGAAAATAGAAAACAAAAAAAAAAAGGAAAAATGCCCAGAAAAATTTGGGAAAGAAACCCCAGGAGGAATCAGAAGGGAATTAAAAAAAAATTGGGGAAAAAATAGAGGAAAGAAAAAATGTGGGCAAAGAGAACTGCTGGGATAAAAAAAAGTGCTGAGGATAAAGCGGGGAAAAAACTCCAAAGGAGAAAAAGGCACCAGGAAAAATAAGGGGAGGAGAAAAGGGAAAAAAAACCAACAGGAAAAATAAGGGGAGGAAAAAAAGAATAAGAGGAAAAAAAGAGACAAAGGAATAAATTCTGGAGCAGCAGATTTTGGTGGATTTTGGTGGATTTTGGCGGATTTTGGCAGCACTCAGCAGGTGCTGGGAAGAAGGGAAGGAGCAGGATGAGGATGAAGACGGAGCCATCCAAATGCTGGAGCAGCTTCCCAGTGGCTCATCCCGATTCCCAACCCCTTCCCAATCCCCACCCGTCCCTTTCCCAAGCCGGGTGAGCCCTGCCCAATCCCAAACGCCTCCCCCTTCCCATCCCGGCTTCTACCTTCACCCGGCCCTGCAGGAGAAGGTTCTGGAAGAGCTGAGGCGGGAATGGCAGAGCCTCTATGGTGGCACATCCATTCCAGCGCCGGAGGGGACGGAGCAGGGATCGGGGATCCCTCCGAGTTTCCTCCGTGGGCACAGTGGGGGTTTTGTGGGATCTTCCCGATCCCTCCGCTGCTCCCGCCACGCTCCCGACGGCGCCGGTGGGACGCCGGGGCTGGCGGAGAGCTGACACCGTCTCCACATGAATATTCCATGAGGATCCGCGGAGCTGCGGAACCTGAGCTGCCGCCACCGCTCCGAGAGCCCTCCTAGGCCAGAACCCGTCCTTCTCCCGCTTTCCCGAAGAACCGGAGCTCCGGAGGAGCCACTGCCGCTCCATCGCTTCCCAGCTGGCTTCCGGCAAGTTTGGGGTGGAGGATGGAACATCCTGATACTGATCCCAAGTCGGGATGAATTCCCAACGAAGTTTAAATCCATCTTAGACACCAGAGACTCCACCCGGCCTCTGGAAGTGCTCTTCCCATGGATTTTCTGGGATTGAGCATGGATCATCTCCCGTTCCACAAACCCTGCTGCTGCTCCTCTTGGCTTTGTCCTTTAGGATTTCACCCGTGGGGATCTCCAGAATCCACAGGGATTCTGGATCCACTGCAGGGAGCTGGGAGCAGCCTCTCTCCTGGCCAGCTTCCAGATGAAGATCCCATTCCTGGTGAATTATCCATGGATAAAAGGATGCTTTAATCACTGCCTTTTACTGAGAGTTGGGAGCAGGGAACAGCATTCCCGTGGCTCGTTTCCTTGCAGGAATTCCACCTGTCAGGAGTTCTTCCAGGGGACAGATCCCTCTGCCGGGTTCATCCTACACCCACCACCCTTGGGAAGATCCTGACCCTCAATCCCTCTGTGCCTCTTCCCGGAGCTGGGAGATCTCTTCCCGTTTTTCCTGACTCTGCCCTCTCCCTGAGGACATTTCCCTCCTTCTCCGTCTCATCTCCGCCTCCTGCTTGATCCCGTTATTTGGGAGGGTCCATCCGTGGACGGACGTGCCGTGAATTGATCCTTAAACCACAAAACAAGGAACAGGAGCCGGGAGGGACCTCTCGGATGGTTCCCGGGGGTGATTCCAGGATCGTTCCCCGGAGCTGAGTTTAAATTTGAGCCAGAGGATCTGGCTCCCGGGGGAACAGCCCGGTCTGGTATCCATGAAAACAGCTGGGAATAAAAGGAAGGCGGAAGCTGAAGAAACCTGGCAGCCCAATGTGAGCACAGGAGCTGTTGGATCACGGAATCACAGAATTCCCAGTGGGAAGGGACCCACCGGGATGCCCAGGACACCCCAGCAATGCCACCCTGTCCCTGTCCAAGCACTCCCGGAGCTCTGGTGGCCTTGGGAATGTCACCATTCCCTGGGAAGCTGTTCCAGTGCCCAGCTGGCTCTGGGGGAAGAACCTTTTCCTGATATCCAAAGAAAAGCTGGATCTAAGTCCTGTCTGCACCCAGACTTCTCCTGCCCTGCCCATGTCCAGGCCAGGAAACTCCCGCCGCCCAATCCGTATGGATCCAGGCTTTCCTCAGGAAGCCGTTCCCTTCAGGCACTGCCAGCCTCCAAAGAGTTCGCTGGAAAAATATTCCTTGGGGTTTTTTTGGATAAATATTCCCTGAAGGCTCCGAAACCTGAGGCCACACATCCAAGAGAACCGAGTTTTCCCAGGGTGGACAGGTCTGGCTTTAGGGGAAGGGAGAGCACAGCAACCGGATCAGCTGGAAAATTGGGAATGGAGAGGAAGAGGAGCAGGGAGAGCAAACCAACGGGATCAGCTGGAAAAGTGGGAATGAAGAGGAGAAGGAGCAGGGAGAGCAAACCAACGGGATCAGCTGGAAAAGTGGGAATGGAGAGGAGGAGGAGCACGGAGAGCAAACCTACTTTTGCTCCTTGGTCTTCTCCTTGCCCTTACTGGAGTCGGTGGTGGAATATTGAGGGAATAAAAGGCAAACAAACGGAGGAATCAGGGAATCATGGAATGCTTTGGGTGGGAAAGGACCTTTAAAATCCCTAATCCCACCCCTGCCATGGGCAGGGACCCCCCCCCCACTATCCCAGGTTGCTCCAAGCCCTGTCCAGCCTGGCCTTGGACACTTCCAGGGATCCAGGGGCAGCCACAGCTTCTCTGGGAATTCCATCCCAGCCCCTCCCCACCCTCCCAGGGAAGAATTCCTTCCCAAAATCCCATCCAAACCTCCTCTCTCTCAGCTTAAAATTGAGGTGGGAAACATCCCTGCGTGGCTTAGGAGAGCCCAGCTCCCAGCACTGGAGCTGGAAGCGAGGGACGTTCCCTGGATTCGTGTTTGGAGCTTTTAATGCAGCACCACTGTGCAGGACATGCAGCATTCCCGGATCCCATTCCCGGGTTTGGGAAAGCTCCTAGGCAGGAGGGGACAAAGCTTCTCCTTTCTGGGGAGGGGAATGGTTTTCCTTCTCCTAACGCAGGGATGCATCCGTGTCCCCCCTCCAGAGAGGCCCGTGCTGCAGGGAATGGGCTGGAGCTGGAATTCCTCATTCCTGCCCCGACTCCACAACCGATCCTTCCCTTTTCCCTTTGAGATCCTGCTCTGCTCCCTGGCTTCTGCTTTGCTTCTCTCCCATATTTCTCTCTGCAGGTCCTGCCTCCCTGTTTTCCTCCTCTGGGTCCTTCCTCCCTGTTTCCTCTTTTTCCTCCCCAGTTTTGTTCCCTGTTTTCCTCTCAGATCCTTCTCCTCTCTGTTTTCCTCCCTATTTCCCCCCCTGGATTCACCTCCCGATTTTTTCCTCTGTTTTCCACCCCTCTCCTGCTTTTCTCTTTTCCTTCTTGTTTTCCTCTGTGTTTTCCTCTGTGTTTTGCTCTGTGTTTTGCTCCCAGATCCTGTTTCCCCGTTTTCCTCCCTATTTTTCTCCCCGTTTTTCTCTCCGGTCCTTCTTCCCTATTTTCCTCCATATTTTCCTTACAGCTTTCTTCCCCGGTCCTGCTTCCTTGTTTTCCTCCCCATTTTCCCCCCAGGTCCTTCTTCCCTCTTTTCCTCCCTGTTTTCCTCCCGGGTCCTGTTTCCCTGTTTTCCTCCCTATTTTCCTCCCAGTTTTCCTCCCGGGTCCTGTTTCCCTCTTTTCCTCCCTGTTTTCTTTCCCGGTCCTGTTTCTCCCCCACTTTCCCTCCCTCTCAGCCGCTAACCGCCCTCATTGTCCCACAGCAATTAGGGAGCAGAAAGCAATTAAGCGGCTCGGGAAGCAATTAAGGAGACTGGAGTTAATTACAGCGGCTCCTCCGCCTGGCTGGGGACAAGGGACTGATTCCAGAGCCTGAAATTCCAGCTCCTTGTGCCCGAGCTGCTGGAAAACCAGCCAGGAGAAAAAAAAAAAATCAAATACTGAAGTGTTGCTGGATGGGTTTGGGGAGAATTCCAGAGGAGCTCCAGCATAAAATGGGACACTGGTGGGGGACTGGGAAGAGCAGCAGGGATCAGCCTGCTCTGATCCAAGTATTCCTGCTTTCTCCCTGTCCCAACTCCTGCTGTGGGAGCAGAGCCGGAAAAATGATTCCCTGCCAGCTGAGATCCTCCCGGGAGCACCGAACCCCAGCTCGGCATTGGAAAAGCTGCCAGGAGAGGAATTCAATCATCCCACACCTTTTCCTGGAGCTCAGGGATCTGGTCCAGCTCCTGCTGGATGCGCTGGAGATGGATTGGAGATGGATTGGAGATGGATTGGCTGGGATTCAAGGCGGGATCCCTGTGGGATCACATCCCTCTGATCTCACTGGGTGGGATCCTTCCCTCCCACAGCCCGGCTGGAAATCTCCTTCTCTATCCAAACTGCCCTGAGGGCACAGAGGGGCTGGAATGTTCCCTGGAGTCAGGATGGGGTCCATCCTGGGCTGGGCAGAGGGTCTGGAATGTTCCAACTCTGGGATCCATCCCAGGGTGGGCAGAGGGTTGGGAATATCCCATCCCTGAGGATCAATCCTGGGGTGGGCAGAGGGTCTGGAATGTTCCAACCCTGGGATCAATCCCAGGGTGGGCAGAGGGTCTGGAATGTTCCATCCCTGGGATCCATCCCAGGGTGGGCAGAGGGTCGGGAATGTTCCATCCCTGAGGATCCATCCCGGGGTGGGCAGAGGGTCAGGAGTGTTCCATCCCAGGGTGGTCAGAGGTTTGGGAATGTCCCACCCTTGTGATCCATCCTCGGGAGAGGGGCCAGGGAAGTGCAGATCCTGTGTCCTTCCCCTCTTCCAGGAGGGAGAACAGCCTGGATGAGGGATGCAGGAGCATGGCACATTCCAAGCGTGTCCCTCTTTTCCCTCTGTTTCCCTTCTCCTACTCCAAGTGTTTCCTGCATCTCCTTCCTCTCCCAGTTCCTGCATCCACCCCATTCCTGGCACTCGGATCTGGGTATCCGGGTGGGTGACTGCACTTCCTGAGGGATCCAGGACCCTTTTCCAAGGCCCTGGTGGAGCAGCCAGTGCCAAATCCCTCTTTCTCCCTCTTTTCCTTTTCCCTGGGCCCTTCCAGTCCAGCTCTCCCTGCCAAAGGTGACCACGGACAGCCCCAGCCCGGGCTCTGGGAGCCTGGAATGGGCACGGATGGAGAATTCCCATTTTATCCCACAAACAAACTGGCTTCGGAGCGCTTCCCTTGGGAAAATGGGCTCGCGGTCCTGCCCTGCTGCTGCTCCCAGGGGATTCTGCTGCCAGGGGCTGGAGCATGACCCCGGGAATCAGGGATCAGGGAATCGGGATACCTGAACGGCAACACCAGGTGCTTTTTCTCTTTCCCTTTGGCCCTGGCTCTGCAATCCAAAGGAACAATTCCATGAGTTGTGATCCAGGGATGGATTCTCATCCACCTTCTCCCGCCAAACTCATCCACATGCACGGAACAATCCAACGCAGCCAATCTGGGAGCGTCCCGGACAGAGAGCTCCCTGTGCCAGGACTTCCCAAGGATCCCAGGGAACTGGGAATGGAGGTAGGACAGCACTGGTGGGGCTGGAATGAGGGATGGATCCATGGAGGGATGGATTGGATGATGGATGGATGGATGATGAATGGATGATGGATGGATGATGGATGGATGGATGGATGATGGATGGATGATGGATGGACGGATGGATGGATGATGGATGATGGATGGATGGATGATGGATGGATGGATGATGGATGGATGGATGATGGATGGATGGATGATGGATGGATGGATGATGGATGGATGGATGATGGATGGATGGATGATGGATGGATGGATGATGGATGGATGGATGATGGATGGATGGATGATGGATGGATGGATGATGGATGGATGGATGATGGATGGATGGATGATGGATGGATGGATGATGGATGGATGGATGATGGATGGATGGATGATGGATGGATGGATGATGGATGGATGGATGATGGATGGATGGATGATGGATGGATGGATGATGGATGGATGGATGATGGATGGATGGATGATGGATGGATGGATGATGGATGGATGGATGATGGATGGATGGATGATGGATGGATGGATGATGGATGGATGGATGATGGATGGATGGATGATGGATGGATGGATGATGGATGGATGGATGATGGATGGATGGATGATGGATGGATGGATGATGGATGGATGGATGATGGATGGATGGATGATGGATGGATGGATGATGGATGGATGGATGATGGATGGATGGATGATGGATGGATGGATGATGGATGGATGGATGATGGATGGATGGATGATGGATGGATGGATGATGGATGGATGGATGATGGATGGATGGATGATGGATGGATGATGGCTGGATGGATGATGGATGGAAGGAAGGATGGATCCATGGATTGCTTGGAATACGGACAAACATGACTCTGGGAGCCCCTTCTGCAGTCCCTGACTGGAAGGAATTTTGTCCTTGCTGGGATTAGGAAGGACAGAGGGAATCCCTGGGATGGGTGATCCCAGAAAAGGCCCTTTCCCTTTCCCGGGATGCAAACCCCATGCAGCGACCGCTCCCGCCCATGCACACACCATTCCCAAATGGAAGCAGGGACACCATGTCCCATACCTGGGATCTTCCGGGTCTTCGCTGTTGGGAGAAGACGGAGCCAGCAGGACGAAGGTGAGGAATTAATGAACATTCCCAACCGGACACAGCCGCCCCCAGCCCACGGGAGCGGGACAGGGGGAGGGACTGATCCTCAAATCCCAGGAATGCTCTGGGTGGGAGGGACCTTAAGGATCATCCCATTCCAATCCTGACCCTTTCCACGATCCCAGGCTGCTCCAGCCTGGTCTTGGGCACTCCCAGGGATCCAGGGGCAGCTGCAGCTTCTCTGGGAATTCCATCCCAGCCCCTCCTCACCCTCCCAGCCAGGAATTCCTTCCCAAAATCCCATCTATCCCCACCCTCTGGCGGTGGGAAGCCTTTCCCTGTGTCCTGGCACCACAATTCCCGGTATCCCGGTGCAGAGGGAGCACAGGATACGGCTGATCCATATCCCAAATCCTGGCTTTGTGCCGGGACCAGCACCTCTTTGTGGGATGGGCTGCAATGGGAGAAATTCCCCAAAACTGGGATTCCCCCAAAATCCCAGATCACTCCCCACCTCCCAAAATCTGGGCTCCCTCCCACCAGGACATTTTGGTACCTTGCCACTGCCTTGTATCCATCGTTAAACTTAATCCTGGATGAGGCACCGGAGAGAAGGAGAGAAAAAAATTCCAATCAAATCCCGGTGTCAGAATTCCTGTGGGAGCAGGGACACCCCTTCCCAGGAGGATGGGGCCGTGTCCAAGCTCCGGCTGCTCCAGGGAGGGAATTCCAGCTGTGATTCCAGCCCAGGGCGTTCCACTCCCCCTATTCCCCGGAAAATCCCGGCTGGAGGCCGGATCTGTGCTTCCGGTGTGAGAAAGAGGAGCTGTCTCCAGCACTTCCAACATTATCCATTGCTCCTGCTCCATCTGGGAGAGCTCCTCCACCAGGACATTCCCGGAATCCAGGAAAAATCTCCAGGTTTTGGAAGCTCTGCGCTGGGACTCAGAGCAGAACCTGCTCCATTGGTTTGAACCTTTCCCTGATTTTCAGGATCCTCGGGATGCATTTTTTTCCCCAAGGAATTTAATGGCAAGTTAAATGATCAACGTAAATTTAATTAAACTTAATGGAGGGGTTGGGAAAAAAAGATGGAAAACCTTGACTGGGGCTCCCCAGAATGGAAAAGATCCCAAATTTCCCATTCATCCTAGTGGTGGCACTGTGACATCCCAAAGATCCGTGCCCAAACGCCACACGGATTTGGGAATTTTGGCCCCTTCTAATCTATTTGGACACGGACAAATTTCCCACTATCCCAATTCCCAACCATTCCCAGCGCTGATCCACGTCCCCAAGCGCCACTTCCACACGGGAATGGGAAGGTCCTGGGCAGCCTGTGGGGGTTTTCATCCCAAGTTCTCCCATGCCTGGCACAGATCCCAACTTTGGAGCAGGTGCCAGAGGGATAATTAGCGACAGACGGTCGGACAAGGCTCGGATCCGCCGGGACACGGAAGAAAAGCTTCCATCAATAATTCACCGGGAGCCGATTCCTTTCAACTCCGAGCTCTGTCCCGGCCATGAATATTTCAGGGATGGCCCCTATCAGATGGTGCTTCCCGGGATCTCAGGTTCCGGGGGGTTGGGAGCTGGGCTCAGCCAGGTTTTGGCAATTCCTCAGCTGCCTCTGGAAGTTCCCATCCCTCTTGACTTTTCCTGGGAATCCAAGGGCGAGTCTGCATCGGGGAATAAATCGTGGGATTGTAGAATCCCGGAATGGTTCGGGTGGGAAAGGGCTTTAAAAAAGCTCATCCCGTCCCATGGGCAGGGACACCTCCTGCTATCCCAGGGGCTCCAGCCTGGCCTTGGACATTCCCAGGGATCCAGGGGCAGCCACAGCTTCCGTGGGAATTCCATCCCATCCACTCTCCACCCTCACAGGGAAGAATTCCTTCCCAATATCCAATTTTTCCTGTTCTTTTCTGTTCCGCTCCTCGGAGCACCAGTCCAGCTTTTTGAAGGATCCTGTTCCATTTCCAATGTCCTCCCATCTCCTGGGATTTTCTTTCTATCCAGGTTGGATTTTTTTAACTCTTTATTTCCCTGTTCTGGATCCCTTCCCGTGATTTTTTTTCATGGATGAGTTTGGTTAAAGCTCCCAATGGATCAAGGAGCCGAAGCCATTCCAGAGACCTGGCACATGGGAAGCTCCCTCCTCCCATTCCTGGCTCCTTCATCCCTGGATTCTGTGTGGGATGAGCAGATTCCGAACTTGGGATCCCCCAGGGAAGCACAAAAATTAAATCTAACGGATTGATGGGTATTCCTGGATTTAAGGAATTTTCTTTGGGAAGCGGGACTTTGGAGGTGGATCAGCCCTGGAGCGGGGGGGATCTGCTGTGGGAATTTACCTGGAATGCTGATCTTCTTCTGCTTCATCTCCAAGGCTTGGGAATTTACAGGGAGAGAGGAAAAATTCCGGCTGTGATGTGAGGAAAAAGGACTCTTCCATTGCTTTATAATCCAGGAAAAACTTGGGAACACTCCGGCACAGCAAAGCACTCCATGCATGGCTGGAATCCCAGGATCCCCTCACGCCACTTCCCACTTTGTCCAAAGGATCCAGGTTTGTCCCAGACTGGATTTTGGGGGATATTTGGCCAAAATTCCACCTTTTCCAAGCGGTTCCCTCCTGCCTGATCTCCTTTCCCTGCTCCTTCCTTTCCTTTGGGATGGATTTGCTCAGATCCTGAAGGAAAAGTGGGAATGGGCGGGTGCTGTATCCTATGCCAGGATTCCTGGAAGGAGGAAAGGGGAATTCCCAGCCTTTGGAAACCCTTGGAAATCTCTGCACTCATCCCGGTGGTGGAAAGCCCTTCCCATCCCTTGGAAAGCTGCAGGATTCCTTCCTGGGGGGTGCTGCCAACAGGGAAATTCCCCAGTTTTGGGAAATTCCCAAGCAGAGGTGTCCACCATGGATCTGCGGGCACGGGAGGGTCACACATTCCCAGAGACATCCTGGGAAAGAGGGAACGGAGGTGCAAAATTCCCTGTGTCAGAGCAAGGGATCGGCCTGGATCCAGCAGCGGCACAGGAAAAGATGGATCTGCTTCCCCTGGAATCGGCACAATTCCCGAAGTCCTTGATGTGGATGCTCTGCTCCATGGGAATGAGACAGGGATGTCCTGGATCTGCCGGAGAGGGATCTTCTTCTGCTTCCAGAGCTGCCAAAATCTGGGATCTCCAGCCTTTACCCTCTCTGGGTTCTGTGCCCAAATTCCCGGGAATTCTCCGGGTGGAAAAGGGGCTCCGAGCTGGGTGGGAGGAATTCAGGACACGGAAGGGAATGCCTGGGATCGTGGGATTAGTCATCGGAAATTCAACCAAGTCTCTGCATCCAGGAACAGGTTTTGGATAAGGGATGGAATACCGGGATAGACGGGAAAGGTTTGAAACAACAAAATGCTGGATTAAATGGGATTTTGGGAAGGATTTCCTGTCTGGAAGGGGGTGGGATGGAATTCCCAGAGCAGCTGGGGCTGTCCCTGGATCCCTGGGAGTGTCCCAGGCCAGGCTGGACATTGGGGCTGGAGCAGCCTGGGACAGTGGGAGGTGTCAGGATTGGAAAGGAACGGGATTTAAGGTCCCTTCCATGCTTTAAACATTGAATATTCCATGAATATTCCATGAATATTCCACGGTTTCGCAATTCCCGGTCTCCAGGGCTGTGCGCTGGCCTGGCCCGTGATCCCTGAGGCTGCTCCTGGGAATTCCGTGCCTTGCTTATCCCACTTTTCCTTGTGTATCCCACAAACCTTCCATCCGTTCGGAAAACCGGGAATCCAGAGGGATCCCTGGGCCGGAGGAAGGACGTGCCGGGACACGCTCGGGTGCTCCGCAGGGAATGGGATTGGGAATGAGGATGAGGAAGGCCGAGATGGGCACCCTCCCCATCCCTCTCAACTTCCCATCGGAAGTCTGGAAACACCGAAATTCCTATTTTTGTTCTTCCAATCCGGATTTTTCCCAGATCGGGAATGTATGGAGAAGGAAAGGCCTTCCAAAGAGCTGTGACATTTTTGTTCCCAAGGGAATTTTAACCAAATTCCTTGGATTCCAAGGGATGGTTCACATCCAAGCGCCTTTGGACCCTTTCCAAAAATGGGAATATGGAACCCCTGACCTTCCTTTTCTTTTATTCCCACTTTTTTTTTTTTCCTTTGGATTCCTGGCAAATTCCAGCACGTGTCCCAGGCCAGGCATTCCTTGGAGCAAAATCCTTCAGGAATTCTCAGTGAAAACAGGGATGAAACCCCCACTGATGCCCCCAGATGTGCTGAGAGCTGGGAATTGTTTGGGATGGGGGATAAACCTTTCCCATCCCGGGGAATTCCCGGTATTCCCTGTGTCATCCCCTTCCTGCTGCTCAAATGGATGCCCCTATTCCTGTTATCCCTAAAAACCTCATTCAAACGGCTTTGCCTTGGGAATCTCCCTCTCCCAGCTTTTATCTCCACATCCTCCCTCATCCCTGACTTCCCGGGAAAAGGGCTGGGGGAATTCCTGCCCTTCCCAGCCAGGATTGATCCAGGCTGAGCGGGAATCCTGGGATGGACGATCCAGGCCCAGGTCTGGGCTCTGCCCTGGTATCCGACAGAATCCATGGCCCAGACAGGGAAAAGGCGGGATTGGGATGGGATTGGGATAATGGGATTGGGATAATGGGATTGGGATAATGGGATTGGGATAATGGGATGGGATTGGGATAATGGGATTGGGATAATGGGATTGGGATAATGGGATGGGATTGGGATAATGGGATTGGGATAATGGGATTGGGATAATGGGATGGGATAATGGGATGGGATAATGGGACGGGATTGGGATGGGATAAGGGGATGGGATTGGGACATGATTGAGATGGGATTGGGATGGGATTGGGATGAGACAGGACGGGATGAGATTGGGATGGGATTGGGATGGGACAGGATATTTTCCATTGGAAGGGACCTGCAGGGATCACCTGGTTCAACTCTGCCCTATCCAAGGCAGAGCCGGTGTTAAACCCTGTTTTTATGAGCCCCTTTGTGATTCCTTCCTGGAATCCCTTACCCCACAGGAATTCAGGGGCTTTTACCAAAATGCTTCTTCCTGTGGCTGAGCTCCTCTTGGGATGATCCTTGGGATTCTGCCTGAAATTCCCTTTCTCCGGCTCCTTCCCAAACTCCTTTTGTCACTCCAAGAAAAGCCACAGCAAACAAACTTCCATGCACACACAGGGAGCTCATTCCCATGGGAATGGTTGATCCCGGGATCTGGGGGCAGGACATGGAGACAGGAGGGCACCTCAAAGTTGTCCCAGCCGGGATCCCGATCTCCATCCGGGATCCCATTCCAAGGCTGCTGCTCTGCCTGTTCCATCGCTTTTCCTCCCCGCCAGCAGCCCAGGAATGGGAATTCAGGGAGAATTCCTGCGGGAGATCCGTCGGGAAAAGGCAAGGAGCAGCACAGCACTGCGGAGCCTCTCCCTACCTCGTGTCCAGGGATCCCTGGCTCAGGGAATCCCCCTCTCCCAGGAGCTCATCCTCGCTGTGGAAATACAGCTCGTCCTCTTCCATCCTGCTGGGAACACCGCAAGCGTCAGCCCTGCCCTTCCGGGGATTCGGGATTCCAAAACCATGGAATCTCTGACTCCTTTGGGTTGGAAAAGCTCCCCGAGTGCCGCCATCCCCAGCACTGCCCCTGATCCACGTCCCCAAGCGCCACATCCTCAGGGATTGGAAATCCCACCGGGGTTGGAGAATCCATCCCTGCCCTGGGCAGCTGGGCCAGGGCTGGAAAACCCTTTCCAGGAAGGAATTGTTCCCAATTCCTGGAGCCCCCACCCAGGACACGGCTCCGCACCTCCCACGCTCGGCAAATGCCACGACACTTCCTAAAATGGGGCAGCCACAGCTTTCCTGGGAATTCCAGTCCTTCCCACCCTCCCAGCCGGGAATTCCTTCCCAAGATCCCACCCTAATCTGCCCTTTCCCAGTGGGAAGCCATTCCCTGGCTCCTGGCCCTCCATTCTTTATCCCAAGTCCCTCTCCTGCTCTCCTGGAGCCCCTTTAGGGTGGGGCAGCGGCTCCAGGTTCTCCCTGAATCCTTCATTTTCTGCTCTGATCCCATAGAGCTGCATCCCACAGGATTCATCTGATGAGAAACTGGAAAACCCCTCCTGGAGCCATCCCAGCAGCATCCTCCAATTCCTTGGAATCCTCGAATCCCAGACTGCTCTGGGTGGGAAGCGACCTTAAATCCCACCCTGTCCCATGGGCAGGGACACCTCCCGCTATCCCGGGCTGCTCCAAACCCCGTCCGACCTTTCCTCGGACACTTCCATCAGGGATGGAGCATCCGTGGTGCTCCCTGCATCCCCGAATTCCAGTGGCACAGGTGGGACCCTGATATCCCATCCCAGACCCCCCCTCACTTCCAGCCGTGCCATTCCCGGCTCCCCGCCCGGCATCCGCCTGGTTAATCCATCGGCGCATCCCCGCTGAGCCGGGAAACGAAGCCGCGCTTCCAATTTGCTTGAAAATTCCCTGGATTCAGCCCAGTTCCCACAGTTAATGAACTGTCTGGGAGGGATGTGAGCAATCAGAGGGATATTCCCTCTTTCTCCATCCAATCCCTGGGGAAAAAGCCGTTTTCCCCCTTTTTTTGGCCACAATAAAGTGCTAATCCCAGATGGAATGTGCTCCAAAACGGGGAAAAACAGGATGGAAAAAGCAGCTGATTCCAAGGGCTCTGTTTGGATTCGCAGCTCCAGGCTGGGCTCCCCTGTGGGTTTTGGGATTTGGCGGTGCTGGGGGAATGTTTGGGCGCTCTCGGTGCTCTCGTAGGGGTTTTCCAGCCGGAACGGTTCTGATATCCCGTGATTCCATGGTTTGGGAATACAGGGATTGCCCGCCTTTATCCATCACTGTGGGAGCGGTTGATCCATGGGGAGCAGACGGGGAATGTGGCATTCCCGAGGGAGCCATGGGTGACGCCAGAACCCAGCTCCACCTTCACTGTCCCCCTGTCCCATTTCCAGAGCCTCCCTTCCCCATTCCTTAAGAATTCCAGAAACTTCAGGGCTTTGATGTCTCCCCTCTTCCCAGTGCTCCCTTTTCCAAGGGATTCAAGAGCTCCCAGAGCTCCCATGGACACAGCCACCCTGGACAACACAACTCCAAGAACTGTGGGAAGCTGCCTGGAAAGCCACCTTAGCATTCCATGAATCCCTCCTGGATTTACAGAATCCTAGAAGCTGGAAAACCCCTCCAGGATCCTTGAGTCCGAGCTGTGCCCGACTCCTGCCTTGTCACCAGCCCGGAGCACTGAGTGCCACATCCAGGAATTCCTTGGACACCTCCAGGGATGGTGCCCTGAGTATCCACAGGCTCACGGAGAACTGATCCCAGCTCTCCCTTTATCCCAGTGGAGTCACCTGCAGCATTCCCAGTCACTGGGCTGGGATTCCCACTGCTCCCAGCAGCTTCATGTCCAGGGATGTCGGGATTCAGTCCCTGGGATTGTTCCCATCCAGGGGCAGATCCCAAGGAAAGCTACGGATCCCTGAAGGAACGGAAAACTGGAACTTCCCTTGGAACAACTGGAGTTGTCCCACCCTGGGATTCCTCAGGAATTCCCAGCAGGAATCACCTGGTGTGGGATTTCGCTTATCCTGGGGAGCGACTGAGATCCCAAGGGCTGCCATGGAGCCACCTCCATCCTGGGAGCACCCATGGACACCTGAGATCCCACCGGTGAGGCCTGGCCAGGAGCCAGACCCTCCATCCCCTCTGGATCATGGATGGAGGATGGAATGGCGCTTCCTGTCCGTGTGCCACAGCCCTGGAACTCTCAGCTCCAGCTGTGGAGCACCAGGAGATCCAGCTGGGACCACCAGGAGATCCAGCTGGGACCACCTGGATCCAACCCTCATGGAGCTGTTTCATGGATCCACCAGCGAGCCCTGACCTCCATCCAGACCTTTTATCCCCTTCGGATCTGCATGGAATGATGCTTCCTGTCCATGTGATACAATCCTGGAAGTTCAGCTCTGTCCTGGAGCACCAGGAGCTGCTGGGACCACCTGGATCCCATCATCACATGGAGCTGTTCCATGGATCCACCAGCGAGCCTTGACCTCTGTCCAGGTCTTTTCATCCCCTTGGGATCAGGGTGGATTGACGCTTCCTGTCCATGTGCTACAATCCTGGAACTCTCAGCTCCAGCTGTGGAGCACCAGGAGATCCAGCTGGGATCACCTGGATCCAACCCTCATGGAGCTGTTCCATGGATCCACCAGCGAGCCCTGACCTCCATCCAGACCTTTTATCCCCTCGGGATCTGCATGGAATGATGCTTCCTGTCCATGTGCTACAATTCTGGAAGTTCAGCTCTGTCCTGGAGCACCAGGAGCTGCCGGGGCCACCTGGATCCCACCCTGACCTGGAGCTGTTCCACGGATCCTGCGAGGGCAGGAGATTCCCCTTGGAGCAGCACTGGGATCACCTCCCGACGATCCAAGCCCTCCCAATCCCACATCCAAGAGCTCCGCATCCCGTTACCTCCTGAAGCTCCTCTCCGTGGACTGCTGGTTGGATTTCCCGGGAGAGACGTCGGAGCCATGCCGGTGGCCGGACAGGAGGCTGTCGGTCTCCAAGGAATACCTTCCGTCCCCTTCCGAGTGCACGCTGGGCGTCTCCAGGAATTCCTTGTCATTCCAGGTGCCCACGGTGCCATCCAGAGCCTGGTAGCGGATCTCTATGGAGATGCTGGTCTGAAAGACAGGGAGACACCGTCGGCACCCGGGGAACATCCTGGGAAGTCCAAAAATTGGGAAGAGCATCGGCTGTTGGATATTTTAGCCTTGCTGATCCCGAAGTTTCTCTGTTCCTGGACACCTGGAGAGCAGCTCGTGGTCGGAGAGGATCCGACCATGGTCCTGATTCACCGGGAATTCCTTGTGCATCCCGGACCGGCTGCAGGAGAGCCGGGAGAAGGGAAATCCCAGAAGAGCTGCAACCCCTGGGAGCAGCTGGAGCCAGTTCCTGGTGGAGCGGTGCTCCCTGGTCCATCACTTTGTTGGGAATTTCCCCCTGGGATACTGCTAATCCATGGATTTGTGGTGCTTTACCCCAGCCCAGTCCTGTCTCCAGGCAGGGCAGGGTTTTTTTGGGAATGGGTATCCCTGGGAATCCTTGGATCAGTCCCGGTTTGGATGTCCCGGTGTGGCTGTGGTGGGACTCTGGGACACGAAGGAGCTGGCACTGGCTGGGTCACCCCAAGCTTCCATGGATCACGGAATCCTGGAATGATTTGGGTGGGAAGGGACCTTAAAACTCATCCCATTCCCATTCCAGCTTCCCCTATCCCAAGCTACTCCAAGCCCCATCCAACCTTTCCTTGGACACTCTCTGGGATTCTCTGGGAATTCCAGCCCAGCCCCTCCCCACCCTCCCAGCCAGGAATTCCTTCCCAATATCCCATATCCAATCTCTAAACCTCCTGGGATGGACCAGCTCTGAGTAAATTCCTCTCCCTTTTCCATCTGGCCATTCCCTACTCACTCCAGGCAGCAGCAAATTCAGGTTTGGAGCTTTCAAGTCTTTTTCTCCCTAATTTTTTTTTCCTTTTTCCTGCCTAAAACCTTTCCCTGCATTCCAAACGGAATCAAATCCATGGGATTTGCTCCTGTGGCTGAAATCCTTCTAAAAAGCTCAGAATTGGACAAAGCAAATAGCAAAAAAAGAGAGAAAAAACCCCAAAAAAGCCCAAATTCCCTCTCTTCAAAAAATATCTCTTTTGAAAAGCCAACAGCTGCTGCCGAGATCGAAGTCCAAGGAAAAATCACTTTTCCACCTCCACTCCGCTTCCATGGAGAAATTCTCTGTCATTTTGGGTGCAGAAACAATGGATTTCAGATAAAAACACGCACGCACACGAGAGTGGGGGAAAAAAATAAGGTTAAAAAATGGGGGATGTGGGAATTTCTTGCAGAAATCCTCCCTTTTTTCCATGTTCCTGTTGAAGGGGAGGTGCAGGGGTGAAGGGGAATCCAAGGATTGGGAGGAGAGCGACAATTCCACGGGGATCCCGCGCATTCCGCACGTGACAGCCGAAGGGTGACTCAGTCCCAGCTGGGAACGGAGCTTTGGATTGATTTCTCTCCTTTCTTGGTTTTTTTTTTGGGGAAAAAAATTCCAAATTTGAGTCAATCACAACTGATTTCCCATCCCCCCCCAAGCTGTTGGAAAATGTCAAAAAAAACCCCCAAAACCAGGAAAAGAGGAGAAAAAAACAGGGATAAAAGTTGGAATATTCAGATTTTCACATTTTCGGCTGTTTGGGGTTAAAAATCTCCTTTTCCAGCTGGATTTGGGGGTTTAAAAATCCTTCTGAGGCAGGGAAAAAATGAAGGATCTAACGAAGCAAAAGGTCTGTGGGATGAGTGGGATCATCCCTCGCGAGTGCAATTAGGAGGTGTGGGTTGGAATGAGGAGAAACTCCCGTTGGAAACAATGGAATGGGAAAGAAAACGAAGAAGGAGAAAATTCCCTGCAGAGCTGGGGAGGGGTTGATTTTTCCCTGGGGATTTTAAATGGATTTTTTTATGGATTTTTAATGGATTTTTTTATGGATTTTTTAATGATTTTTTTAATATATTTTTTATGGGTTTTTTATATATGTTTATGGATTTCTATGGATTTCTATGGATTTTTATGGATTTTTATGGATTTTTTAATGGATTTTTTAATGAATTTTTTTATATATTTTTTATGGGTTTTTTATATATTTTTATGGATTTCTATGGATTTTTATGGATTTTTTATGGATTTTTATGGATTTTTTAATAGATTTTTTAATAGAATTTTTATGGATTTTTATGGATTTTTTATGGATTTTTATGGGTTTTTTAGATATTTCTATGGATTGTTATGGATTTTTGGATGAATTTTTTATATATTTTTTATGGATTTTTAATGGATTTTTTAATGGATTTTTTATGGATTTCTTATTGATTTTATACGGATTTTTTGTGGATTTTTTATGGATTTTTAATGGATTTTTTATGGATTTCTTATTGATTTTATACGGATTTTTTGTGGATTTTTTATGGATTTTTAATGGATTTTTTATGGATTTCTTATTGATTTTATACGGATTTTTTGTGGATTTTTTATGGATTTTTAATGGATTTTTTATGGATTTCTTATTGATTTTATACGGATTTTTTGTGGATTTTTTATGGATTTTTAATGGATTTTTTATGGATTTCTTATTGATTTTATACGGATTTTTTGTGGATTTTTTATGGATTTTTAATGGATTTTTTAATGGATTTTTTATGGATTTCTTATTGATTTTATACGGATTTTTTGTGGATTTTTTATGGATTTTTAATGGATTTTTTATGGATTTTTTTATATTGTTTATGGATTTTTCATGGATTTTTATGGATTTTTTAATGGATTTTTTATGGATTTTTATGGATTTTTGATGGATTTTTGATGGATTTTTTTATAGATTTTTAATGGATTTTTTAATGGATTTTTTATAGATTTTTATGGATTTTTTATGGATTTTTCATGGATTTTTCATGGATTTTTCATGGATTTTTATGGATTTTTTTATGGATTTTTTAATGGATTTTTCCCACCCTGCTGCTTGAGAAAAAAATTCCTTCAGAGCCATCCCGGCTTTTCTCCTGGAGGAGAATGGACACAGCCGGAATTTCTGTCCCGGCTCCGGCATTCCAGGAGTTTTCAATCTCCTGGCCAAGGGAATAAGGTCGGGAGGGAGATGCCAGGGACGGTTCCCGGCCAGCCTGGAAAAAGGAAAACCATTTCCAACCTTTCCTTTGGCTTCCGTGATGGGAAAATGAGGATGTTCCCGGAAATCCTCGGGATGGGAAAGGACCTTAAAGCTCATCCCATTCCAATCCCGACACTTCCCACTATCCCAGGGTGATCCAACTTGGTTTTGGATGCTCCCAGGGATCCAGGGGCAGCCGCAGCTTCCCTGGGAATTCCAGCCCAGCCAGGAATTCCTTCCCAAGCTCCCAGCCCCAGCTCCCCTTTCCCAGTGGGAAGCCATTCCCTGGCTCCTGGCCCTGCGGCCCTTTCCCAAATCCCAGCTCTCCCGGAGCCCCTGGAGCCTCGGGAAGCGGCTCCCAGCATTCCCCGGATCCCTTTTCCCGATCCAGCCGCACATTCCCGGCTCTCCCAGGAGCAGCTCCGGGGCTCCTCAATCCTTTCCTCCTTCCCGGCCCTGTTGGGATCCCGAGCCGATCCCGGGGCCAATCCAAGGCCTGGGATCCCTCTGGAACCCATCCCTGGCCATCCTGGGATTGGAATTCCATCCTGGAATGGCTCCGCATTTCAGCCGCTTCCCGGAGCAATTCCTCGGGCACCGTGGGCCCGGGCAATTGGAATTCTGCCCTCTGGAATCTCCTCCCGGGCTCTGTCGCTCCTCCCGGCCATTCCCGGGAGCATCCCCCGTGCCGATGGATAAATCCAGGAATTCCTGCCGGGAATGAGCTTGGAGAGGTTCCAGAGGAAAATTCCAAGCCCTGTCCCTCCTTTTCCTGGATCAAGCTGCGCTTCCCTGATGGAATCTTGGGATTTTGGGTGGGAAGGGATCCCAGAGCCTCTCCAGTCCCAATCCCAGCTCTCCCGGAGCCCCTGGAGCCTCGGGAAGCAGCTCCAAGGATTCCCTGGATCCTTCCCTGATCCGGCTGCACATTCCCGGCTCTCCAGCCCTTGGAGCAGCTCCGTGGCCTCTGTTTCCCCAGACCTTGGATCTCATGGACAATTCCTTTGGAATCCCATCATTCCCAGCCCTCTGGGAAAATCAGGATGAGCCCTCCTCCAGTCCGGGATCGCATCCCTCGTCCCGAGCCCCCATCCCGAGGGAAAAGCTCCCCCCGTTCGGAGCCGCCGCCGCTTCCCTCGCTGCGCTCCCATCTCCCGGGAGCCGTTTCCCATGGAAACGGAGTTTTGGAAACGCGGCTATTTCTGATCCCCATCTCCAGCCCCGGGGCTTCCATGAAAAATCAGCTTTTCCCGGGAAGCCGACGCCTCATCCAGCACCAAGGACAGGGCCAGATGCGCGGAATTCTTGGAATTGACAGGGAGGAGAGCGGGATTTCATTAAAGCGGCTTCTCCGGGGAGGGGAGAGAGGGAAGGGAAGCAATAAAAACCGGGAATGCAGGCCTGAGGAGGGAGGGAAAACGCAAGGAGTGCAGATGTGCTTGGGAAAAAATAATTCCAGCTGCTCCCTGTTTTTTTTTTCGTAAGCGGCCGGATTAAAACGGCTCCCAAAAGGAGGAAAATCCCGTATTTTTAGGATCCTTCAGTGCCACAAAGGCAGAGAGGAAAATCAGCGGGTGGAGGCGGGATCCTCCCAAATTCCTGATGGCAAAGAAATTCCTGATGGCCTCCCGGCCTGGCTGGGGCTTGGGAGGGAATCCTGGAATTCCAGACCGCTTTGGGTGGGAAGAGACCTTAAATCCCTTAAATCCCATCTCATTCCAACCCTGACACTTCCCACGGTCCCAGGGTGCTCCAACCTGGCCTTGGACATTCCCAGGGATCCAGGGGCAGCCGCAGCTGCTCTGGGAATTTCGGTCCAGCCCCATCCCACCCTCCCAGCCGGGAATTCCTTCCCAAAATCCCACCCAGCCCTGCCCTCTGGCACGGGGTGTAACAGGATGAGCGTTAAGGTCCCTTTCAACCCAAAGCATTCCATGATTCCACGATAAAGGACACTCAGAATCCAGGATTTTTATGGAAGTTGGGGATGTAGAAGGGAGGAGAGAGGAAGGGAGACCCTTCCTGGAGTCCCAAGATTCCGAGGGAACTCCCTTGATCCCGAAATTCCTTCTCAGAGAGGAGCTGGGCTGTGGGATGGATCCAATGTCAGGATCTGGATCCAGGCTGGGAGAGCCGGGAATGTGCAGCCGGATCAGGGAAGGATCCCGGGAATCCTGGGAGCCGCTTCCTGAGGCTCCAGGGGCTCCAGGAGAGCTGGGATTTGGGAAAGGGCCGCAGGGCCAGGAGCCAGGGAATGGCTTCCCACTGGGAAAGGGGAGCTGGGGCTGGGAGCTTGGGAAGGAATTCCCAGATGCCAGGCTGGAATTCCCAGGGAAGCTGCGGCTGCCCCTGGATCCCTGGGAATGTGCAAGGAAAGGTTGGAGCACTCTGGGATAGCAGGAGGTGTCAGGCTTGGAATGAGATGGGATTTAAAGTCTTTTCCCAGCCAAACCAGTCTGGAATTCGGGGATTCCATCCTGGGCTCTGCTTCTCCCTGTCCGTGCTTGGATCAGACCGGATCCATCCCCGCTCTTCCCAAACTTCCTGTGCTTTCCCAACCCGGGCTCCTCCGTGCACCCTCCGGCCATTCCCGGCTGCCTCACCCCCTCAGAGCAGGAGCTCCAGGGATGGAGGCTGGGGATCCGGGTGGGAACACCGCAATCCCTGTTCCCACGGATCCAGCGGATCGGGGAATGCCGGGAATGCCGGCCGTTCCCCTCAGGGACCCACCTGGATGGCGGAATTGTTGTCGTCGATGAGCGTGTCCATCACCTCCAGCTGCCCTTCCGCCACCACCTTCTGCAGGACCATCCGGAAGGTCCCGATGAGCCTGCGGAGCAAAGGAGAGGAAATCCTGGGAATTCTCCCTGCCAGAACCCGGTTTCCGTGGGAAAAGGGCTTTGCTGTCCCCGGAGCTGAGCAGGGCCCCGATTCCCGTTTTCCTTAGGAAGAGGGAGAGGAGAGATCCCAGGTCAGGGCTCGGTGGAGATGATGGAAAAAGGAGGAGCCATTCCAAGGGAATGCTGTTGGGATGAGGAGAGAAGGAGGTTTGGGAACCGTCACCCTTGAATTCCTGGGATGCAGCTGAGGGATCCCAAAGTGGCCTTTTCCGTATGGAACGTCCACGCTGGATTCCGTGCCGGTGACTCAAACACAGACCGGGGACTGTCCCTCATCCATCTGCACCACGTCACAGAATCATGGAATGCTTTGGGTGGGAAAGGACCTTGGAGCTCATCCCATTCCACCCAATTCCTTCCACGACTCTGGGTGGCTCCAATGACAGGAAGGAATTTTTCCCAATATCCAACCCGAGCCTCCCCGTGGCCATTCCCTCTCATCCTGTCCCTCGTTCCCTGGGAGCAGAGCCCTTCCCTGGACACACTCCAGCCCCTCCAGGGCTCCACCTCCATCCCTCATTTTCCGCATTCCAGGCAGGGATCGATCCCGGCGGATCCGAGGCGCCCTGCAGGAGGTGGAACAGGAAAACCTCTCCTTTGTTTGCTCCGTGATTCCCAATCCGGAAAAAACAGCGCATCCCATGGAAGCCTCCTTCTTCACCTCCAAGAAGAGGAGAAAGCGGCTGTGTCCACCTGGATTTCAGGGATTGGACAGTAGCAGCATTCCCTGCCTGCCAGAGCAGCAGCAGCAGCTCCGGAAAGCATTCCTGGAGAAAATCCTGGCTTTATTCCATGGAATATCCTGAGCTGGGAGGGTCCCAATGGGATCATCCAGGCCAATTCCAGCTCTTCCTCAGGAGTGGAGCCTGCAGGGCTCCAGATTCCTGCAGGGATCCCTGGATTTGTGTTTTTTTAACCTGTTTGGAATCCAGAACATTCCCAGGTGTGGCTTCCCCGCTCCTCCTGGATCCAGGTGGATCCAGGCACTTTTGGTGCTCAATGGCCAGAGAGGGCTGAGGAAGGAAGGGGAAATTCCTCCTGGAATATCCCCCCGGAGCCACTCTGAGGGCTCTGGAGGCAGGCTGGGAGAGCTGGGAATGTCCAGCTGGAGAAGGGAAGGATGCAGGGAGAGCTCAGAGCCCCTCCAGGGCCTGAAGGGGCTCCAGGAGAGGGACTGGGGACAAGGGCTGGAGGGACAGGACACAGGGAAAAGGGATCTTGGGAAGGAATTCCTGGCTGGGAGGGGCTGGGCTGGAATTCCCAGGGCAGCTGGGGCTGCCCCTGGATCCCTGGAAGTGCCCAAGTCCAGGCTGGATGGGGCTTGGAGCAGCCTGGGACAGTGGGAGGTGTCAAGGTTGGAACAGGATGATCCTTAAGGTCCCTTCCCACCCAAAGCATTCCATGGATCCATGCCAAAACCAGGAAACTCGGAGCCATCCCAAGCCCTGCGGCGGAGGGCAGGGATAGTTGGGATCTCGGGAAGGAATTCCCAGCTCTGGAGGTGGCGAGCCCTGGCACAGATTCCTGGAGAAGCTCCTTGTCCTTCCTCGGATCCTTCCCAAGCCGCTTCCCCCGGCAGGATCCGAGCCAGACGGAATTAAACATTCAGGATTTGTCAGAGCAGCCGTTCACTTCCAGGCGTTCCATAATTCATCAGGGCCCTGCTCCCTCCCTTCCCTGGCATTTCTGCTGATGGAAAAAAGGGAATTTTTCTGGGTCAGCCGTAATTTTATCAGCCCGGAGCATCAGCTCCGCCTTCCGACCCCAGCCAGGCCGGTTCCGTACCTGGAGCTCGCTGGAATCCCAGGATAGGGAGGTCCGGGATACTCCAAATCCTGGGATTTGCCCTTGTGGTGTGTCCCAACTTCCAGGGATGCCTCCTGTATCCCTGAGGTGATTCCAGGGTCACGCTGAGGGGGTGATGGTGAATCCCGTAAATCCGGCCAGGCTTTGCCAGCACTGCAGTTTTCCAAGGGAAAGAATTCCAGCTGTTTGTGCCAAGAGCATCCTCCAGTCCAGGAATTCCTGTTCTCCCTCCTCTGCTCCCTCAGTCTCTGGATAATGTTTGATCCTGAGTTCTGCTCCTGAAGCCAGGGAGAGGCTCTTATTTGGGAATGGCATCTCCATCCATCCCTCCAGGCATCTATCCGTCCATCCATGGATCCATGGATCCATCCGTCTATCCATCCATCATCCATCCATCCATCCATCCGTCGATCTCCATCCATCCCTCCAGGCAGCTATCCGTCCATCCATGGATCCATGGATCCAACCGTCTATCCATCCATCCATCCGTCGATCTCCATCCATCCCTCCAGGCAGCTATCCGTCCATCCATGGATCCATGGATCCAACCGTCTATCCATCCATCCATCCGTCGATCTCCATCCATCCCTCCAGGCAGCTATCCGTCCATCCATGGATCCATGGATCCAACCGTCTATCCATCCATCCATCCGTCGATCTCCATCCATCCCTCCAGGCAGCTATCCGTCCATCCATGGATCCATGGATCCAACCGTCTATCCATCCATCCATCCGTCGATCTCCATCCATCCCTCCAGGCAGCTATCCGTCCATCCATGGATCCATGGATCCAACCGTCTATCCATCCATCCATCCGTCGATCTCCATCCATCCCTCCAGGCAGCTATCCGTCCATCCATGGATCCATGGATCCAACCGTCTATCCATCCATCCATCCGTCGATCTCCATCCATCCCTCCAGGCAGCTATCCGTCCATCCATGGATCCATGGATCCAACCGTCTATCCATCCATCCATCCGTCGATCTCCATCCATCCCTCCAGGCAGCTATCCGTCCATCCATGGATCCATGGATCCAACCGTCTATCCATCCATCCATCCGTCGATCTCCATCCATCCCTCCAGGCAGCTATCCGTCCATCCATGGATCCATGGATCCAACCGTCTATCCATCCATCCATCCGTCGATCTCCATCCATCCCTCCAGGCAGCTATCCGTCCATCCATGGATCCATGGATCCAACCGTCTATCCATCCATCCATCCCTCCATCATCCATCCATCCATCCGTCGATCTCCATCCATCCCTGGAAACTGACAAGAGCCAAGTCCTGGCACCTCCATCCCGCTTTTCTCCCCACTTCCAGACACCCCTGGAAAGGCGGGATAAGGAAAACAGCGGAATTCCACCCCTTTCCATGGAATCATCCTGCTGAACCCTTCGGGAAGTGTCCAAGGCCGGATTGGACGGGACTTGGAGCACCCTGGGATCCTGGAAGGTGTCCATTCCCATTTGGAACCTGCAGCTTTTCCATGGATGTCCAGATCCCTGCTTGGGCAATCCTGATTAATTCCACCTCCTTCTTCTTGCTGCTCCTGCCTGGAGCATCCTCTGGAATGCGGAGCCTTTTTCCCTCTCCCTGAAACTGCAGCTTCATCCGGAATTGCCTCGTGCTTTGGAATCGGAGCTTCCAAAATTCCCTAATTATCCCCTTCCCTCCGTTTGCCCGTAACGACTCCGGGTTTGTTTGCACCTGGAATTCCTGGAGAAATCTGGGACACTCCAGCAGCTCCAGCTCAGCAGCCTCCAGGAATTAAAAGTTGCTCCGTCCAAGTTTCTTCCCCCTTTTTCTTCAGGAAACTCCAGCAAAAATTCCCACGAAGGGACTTTTCTTTGGAATGCGAGCGGAGCGGGATAACAAGGGAAGCCAGCCCCTGGAAATATCCTGCTGGGAAAATCCATCGGGGATATCCTGCCGGGAAATTCCATTCGGGATGAGGTTTCTGAGGTGGCACTTTGGGTGTGCTCAGGCTCTCGCTCGGTGTTTGGATCGGTCACGCTCCAAGTTTTGATCCGGGAATGAAAAATTCCACAAAATCTGATGTGGCCGGAGCCAAAGGGCCCTCACGGGATTGGGCACCGAGGATTCTGGCACGGAATCCCGGAATGGTTTGGATGGGAAGGACCTGAGGGCTGATCCCATTCCAACCCCGACCTTCTACAATCCCAGATTGCTCCAAGCTCCATCCAACATTTTTTTTTTGATACTTTCAGGTATGGAGCAGCCTCAGCTCTCCAGGGAATTCCATCCCAGCCAGGAATTCCATCCCCAAATCCACATGGGGAGGCTTCGGACAACAGGGGTTCTCCAGCTCCGGAGTCAATTCTTTCCGTTCTCCTGCTCCTGCTCCGGATAATTTTCCGTGGATGGAAGGAGGATCCCTCCGGAGACACAAAGGACTCGAGCCAGGCCAGGATCTCCACAGCTGGAGAACAAAGGACGGCACCGAGCTCCGTTTCCATCCTGGAGACTCCAGGGATGGATTAAACCCTTGGGAATCTGTCTCTTCGTGCTCCTGTCGGGCAGCTCCCGCCTCTTCTCCGTGGGATTGGTTTTCCAGAGATCAGAAATCATCCGTGCCCCCTGCTCTGGGTTTGGAATGTGGCTTCGGGACAGATCCCGAGGAAAACGGGGACAAGGAGGAGAGGGAACCCGCTGGAGCAAAAGCTCCTGGGCTTTGCGCACATTCCCTAAGGACTGGGATCTCTGCCCGGTGTTATCCCTGCTTTCTGCACGAGGAAAACTCGGAAAGGCTGTCCCAAAAGTTTGGGAATGGCTCCGTGGGGATGCTGCTCCATAGCCACCGGGTCACGGCTGCCTCTCGGATTCATCCCTTTGCTTCCCTCTCCTGGGTGCGATTCCCATTCCCGCATCCCTCGGGAGTGTCCCGGAGCGGCTTTTCCTGCTCGAATCCCCAAAAATTTGGGATCTCAATTTCCCTCCATCCGGCCTCTCCCATGGGAAAACATCCCAGGAATTTTCTCCCATCCTGGATGGGTTCTGAAGTTCTCCCAGGGGACCAGGAGACAGTGGAAAACAACAGAATTCCAACAGGATCCCGCTATTCCCACCCAGGTCATCCCAGCTCACCCCAGGATTTCCCAGGATGGGATTGGATGGATTATTTTGTGCCATGGGAATCTCCTGAGATTTTTTCCGGGATGTGGAGGCCCCACAGTTTTTGATCCTTCCCTCGTGTGGAGCTTTTCCAGTGGGAATTTCCACCTGGGAATCACCCAGCCGCACCTGGATGCTTTGGATGTGTCCTGGAGAGATTCCCAGCCTGGAAATTCCCAATCCAGGAGCCTGGGGACAGGATTTTTGGGATGACGTGTCTTCTCCCTCATCCAACCCTGCCCTTTTCCTTGGATACTCGGCACCCTGGGAATGCTGCCGGGGCCCCTCCGGAGCTGGGATGAACCCACCGGGATGCAGAGGCACCAAACAAGGATCGTATTCCCGGGAATCAGCCGCCGGTGACAGCCACGGGGACAGGGAACAAAAGGAGCCGCTCGGACGTGACTCCCTCGTCATTCCGGAGGGTCTGGATCAGGTCCTGGATCAGGTATCCCGCCTTTTTCCAGGCCTTTGATCAACGGCCTTCATCAGCCGCACGTGAATTATTCACGGAGCGCCCGGATCGGCTTTCCCAGCCCCGGTGCTCCCGAGCCTCCTCCTCCTCCTCCTCCTCCTCCTCCTCCTCCTCCTTCTCCTCCGGAGCTCCAGCCCTGCCTCGGTTTTATGGGAATTCCTACTCCGGACATTCCCAGCATTCCTGGAGGGATGTTCCCAATCCTCTCCCTCCTCTCCCTTCCTCCTCCTCCAGCTCATTCCTGGACAAGGAGGATGGGCTGGAATTACGGACCATGGGATTTCTCTTCCCACGTGTCACCGGCGTTCCTGGAGGGTTGTTCCCAAAATTCTCCCTCCTCTCCCAGCGGATTCTAGGGGAGGGGCCGGAGTTCCAGCACTGCCCTGTTTTCATGGAATTTTTCTTCCCATTGAATTCCTGGAGGGATCTTCCCAGAAATATCCCAACCTCATCCAACTTATTCCCAGAGGTTTAGTGGGATTTCCTATTCCAGGTATTCCCGGCATTCCTGGAGGGATGTTCCCAACACCAGCTCCTCTCTTCTCCTCCCCACCCTCCCATCCGGGAATTCCTTCCCAAGCTCCCAGCCCCAGCTCCCCTTTCCCAGTGGGAAGCCATTCCCTGGCTCCTGGCCCTGCGGCCCTTTCCCAAATCCCAGCTCTCCCGGAGCCCCTGGAGCCTCGGGAAGCGGCTCCCAGCATTCCCGGGATCCTCCTCTTTCCCAGGTGTCCCCATGGATCCATGTGGGAAGGGAGCTGAAATCCCGTCCCATTCCAAGCCTGACAGCTCCCGCTATCCCAGGCGGCTCCAAGCCTCCTCCAACCTTTCCTTGGACACTTCCAGGGACGGGGCAGCCACGATTTCCCTGGACACAATCAATCCAACACCTGCGGGATTTGGGAAATCTGGGAAAACTCATCCCAGCATCAACCTCCAGCCAGATTATCCACCCCAAAAAATTCCAATTTCCTTTAAAACACAGAAATTTCATGGAGGGAAAAAAAAAACAAACCCTGGCGTGAGTCGGGAAAAACCTCGGTGCTGAGCACTGCAGAATTCCTGGGGTGAATTCCTGGGGTGAATTCCTGGAAATTCCCAGGAAACTCCTCTGAAGGGAAGGAGGGACTCACCTGTTGGAGAAGACCTTGCTGTAGTTGAACACCTGGATCTCCAGGAGCTCATTCCCGTCGATGCTGCTCGCCACCGGCCAGCGGAAAGTCTGGGAAAAGGAGGAGAGGGATGAGCCGGGATGAGCTGGGATGAGCCGGGAGTGGTCTGGGAAAAGGAGGAGAGGGATGAGCCAGGATCATTTTGGGAAAAGGAGGAGAGGGATGAGCCGGGAGTGTTCAGGGAAAGAAGGACAAGGATGATCCAGGACTTTTTTGGGAGAAGGAGGAATTGGATGAGACAGAAGCATTTTAGGAAAAGGAAGAGAGGGATGAGCCAGGATTAGCTGGGAAAAGGAAGAATTGGATGAGCCAGGATCATTTTGGGAAAAGGAGGAGATGGATGAGCCAGGATTAGTTGGGAAAAGGAGAGGGATGAGCCAGGAGTGTTCAGGAAAAGAAGGACAAGGATGATCCAAGAGTTTTCAGGAAAAGAAGGAGATGGAGGCCAGGATTATTTGGGAAAAGGAGGAGAGGGATGAGCTGGGATGAGCTGGGAGCAGTTTGGGGAAGGAAGAGAGGGATGAGCCAGGAGCGGTTTGGGAAAAGGAGAGGGATGAGCCAGGAGTGTTCAGGAAAAGAAGGACAAGGATGATCCAAGAGTTTTCAGGAAAAGAAGGAGATGGATGAGCCAGGATTATCTGGGAAAAGGAGGCAAGGGAAGATCCAGGAGCAGTTTGGGAACAGGAGGAGCGGGATGAGGCAGGAGAATTCCAGGAGCTGCAGTGGAGGGGATGAGGATGGAGAGCGGCCGCTTTTCCCAGGAAAAGGCAGCAGGGCTGTTTTATTGGGATGTCCTTAAGGATGAGCCCAGTGCCAGCTCTTATGGATACACACATGGAAAAGAGAAATGCATCCTTTGGATGAGGATCCAGGGAATGCAGAGCCGGGCTAGGAGAGCCGGGAATGTGCAGCCGGATCAGGGAAGGATCCCGGGAATCCTGGGAGCCGCTTCTCGAGGCTCCAGGGGCTCCGGGAGAGCTGGGATTTGGGAAAGGGCCGCAGGGCCAGGAGCCAGGGAATGGCTTCCCACTGGGAAAGGGGAGCTGGGGCTGGGAGCTTGGGAAGGAATTCCCGGAGAATCCCTGGATTCCTGGGAATGTCCAAGACCAGGCTGGATCACCCTGGGGTAGTGGGAGGTGTCAGGGTAGGAACGGGATGATCCTAAAATTCCCTCCACACCCAAACCATTCCATGATCCCATAAAATACAATCCTTTCCCTATTTTCTTCTTGCTTCCCAAGGCAAATCCCTCTCTCTTCCCAACCCCCTGCATTCCCGGTTTTCCAAGCCCCAGGACCTCCAGAATTCCCACATCCCCCCTTCCCAAGCCTCTCCTTTCCCATTCCTGGGTTGGGAATGCGCCAGAGAAGCGGATCCGGGATCCGGGATCGCTCCCAGGAGCGGCAGAGCGGAATCGAGCACCACGGGAAGAGAATTTGCTCATCCAGCAAATTCCCGGGAAGGAGCCGGTGCCTCCTCAGCACTTCCCGACGCTCATTCCCGAGCTATTTATTCCCGGCTTCCATTTGCCTGCAGAACCAAGGAAGCCAAGGAAGGAAAAATCGTGGGGATGGAGAAGGAAATGGGAAACGGCGCCAACGGATCCGGCATCGCTCCGGATCCCGCAGCGGGATTTATCCCAGGCTCTCCCTGAGGGGGTGGGATTTTGTCCTTCCCCCGCTTTTTCCCCCTTTGGTTGGTTTTCCAAAGGTTTTGATGCTCCAGGGATCGGATCCGGTGCTAAAATCCCCTGGAAATCCCAAGGTTGTGGAATCAAGGAGCTGCTCAGGTTGGAAAAATCCTCGGAGATCGCCAAATCCAGGAATTCCCAGCGCCCCTTGACCCGTGTCCCCGCATCCACGTGGATTCCCTCCAGGAATGGGGGTTCCACCTCCGGACAGCCCTTTCCCGGCAGGAATTCTGCAGGAATGCCCCCCTGGCCCCAGGAAATGGCCCGGCTCGGAGCAGCCTGGGATCAGGGAAGGGAACGGGATGAGCTGCGAGGTCTCTTCCCACCCAAAATTCCATGAATCCCCTGGAATCGATGGGAGCAGCTCGCCCCTCGGGGCCTGTCCGAAATTATCCCGGGAAACTTCAGCTCCTGGGAATTCGGGCTCCCCCATTCCCGGGGATTCCCACCCCTCCCAGGCTGGGGGAGATCTCCGGGATGAAATCCCTGGGGATGCAGCGCGGAGCACGAACATTCCCGGTTAATCGGGGAGCTGTGCCCAGCCTCTGGAATATCCAGCAGAGGATTTGCGGAATCCGTCAAGGAAGGAAGGGAAAAATAATTGGAAAAGAGACGGAGCGAAACGGAACAAATGGGAAACAGCGGAGCGTGAAAGGCAAATCCTGCCCGGAGGCGGATCCCGATTATTGGGAAGAGGGGAAGGGAAAAGAGGGAATTAGCATGGATTCCTCCAGCTCTGAGATCACAGAATCCAGGGATTACTGAGGTTGGAAAAGCCCCTCTGGGATCATGGAATCCAAGACGCGGGAAGCGGGAATAGGAGAATTCCCGGAGCGCTGCATCCAGGAATTCCTTGGAAAACTCCAGGGATGGAGATTCCCGAACTCCCCGGGAGCCCCTTCCGAGGTCTGAGAGCCTTTTCCATGGGGAATTGTTCCCAAAATTCCACCTCGGCTTCCCTGGCCCAGCCCGGGGCCGTTTCCCCTTGTCCTGTCCCTGTTCCCGGGATTTGGGATCTGCCACGGATAATCCAAGCGGTTTGAGCTTCAAATATTCTGTGCCGGCACGGATTCCCTGGATATTCCCCCCGGCGGGAAGGGTTGGATCCTCTGGGTCCAGGAACGGCTGCTCCAGGAGGGATTCGCTTCCCTAAAAGTGCCGGAATTCTGGGCCGGACACGGCTCCCGATCCAACACGATCCCAACCATTCGTGGTGAATGGAACGAGGGGGGGAAAAAATCCCACAGGGAGCCAGGGAAGGGAAAAAATTCCCAAAAATCTGGGATGCTCCAAGCCTGGAAGTGTTCAGGGAATGGTTTGGGCGGGAACTCAAATCCCATTCCATGGGCAGGGAGCGTTTCCCTATCCCAGCTTGCTCTGAGCTTTTCCCTGGACACTCCCAGGGATCCAGGGGCAGCCACAGCTCCTCTGGGAATTCCGTGCGTGAAGGAAAAAGAAGGAATTTCAGGGGGGGAATAAAATCCTGACTTTTTCCTCCTGAGACAACGGAAAACGGAGCCAAAATCCCGTCAGGATTTTCCCAGCTTGGATAAACAAATTTTTTTCCTGGAATTCAGTGCGGAAAACATGGAAAATTTTAAGTTTTCCATTCATCCCCGGCTTGGAAAATTCCCTAGGGATTTGATTTTCCCGCCCATGTCCAGCCAGGAATCCAGGAGAAACCTTGGAGCAAAGGACGAAGAACAAAACTTGGGAGCCGGGGATTTCACCTGGACGGGGAATCCCGGGAAAGCGAGCGGGATTCCTGGGATAAAAAAGGATGGAAAACTTCTCCTACCTCCTCAAACCTGGCCTCGTCCTCGCAGTTTTCCAGCACTCGGGTGTAGAAGGAAAGTCCTGGAGAGGAAAAAGAGGGAAAACCTGGATAAAGGGCTGGGAGACGCTGGGATTTTGGGGAAGAGCCGGGTGGAAAAGCTCCACCGGAATTCCACGCCCTGGGAGAGGCCCTTTGATCCCTGCTCCAACCCTTCCCAATCCCAAATTTTCCTGGTGGTGGAATCTTTATCCGCCGCTCCCCGGGGGTATCCATGAGTGATATCCCTCATTTTCCTGCCCCGTTCCCGAGTGGAAGCCTCTCCTGGCAGCTCCTTCCCATCCATTAATTCCCGGCTCCCTAATTAGCCCCGGACACAAGCGCAATTAAGCCGGAGCGAAGTGGGAATTCCCATGGGAAAGTGACTCTGGAGCAGAGCTCGGATCCTGCTGGAGCTTCCCAAAGAATGGGCCGGGGGATGAAAGTTCCGTTTTCCTGCCTTTTCCCCCAAGGCAGGCTGAAAAACCGGAATTCCCGGGAAATCCCGGAGCCATCCCCGGTTTGTTTCCATGTGCGGAGCAGGGAGGGGGAAGAAACGGATCCGCGACGGATCCAGGAGCCCTTTGGATCCAATCCCGGGATCCAATCCCATTCCCAAATCCCCGGTGGGAAACCGGGAGAATCCCAACGGCAAAGCTGGGAATGCGGGAGTCAAATCCAGAGCTGCTGCTGGGGAGGAATCCCCGGAATTCCAGGATGGGAGCGGATTTTGGCCATGGAATCCATCTTTTCCCTCCGCTTCCAGAGCGGGATCCACTGCCCACCCACCCCGGAGGCTTCCATGAATCCGGAATTCCGTTTGTGCCTCGGTTTCCCCGGTTTGGAGCTCCCAGGATTCCCGGGAGAGGAGGAGCAGCATCGCTCCAAGGCCCGTTGGCCTTGGGAATGCTTCATCCCGGATTTCGCTCCTCGGGATGCGCCTCCGGAGGGAAAGGCCGGACGGGGCCGGGATTGGGAAGGGAATTCCGGCTCCAGGCTCAGGGATCCGGGAAAAGAGGAGGAATGAGGAATATCCAGCTGGGAGCCGTGAGAGGGCTCCTCATTCCATGGGAGAGGCTCCAGAGCTTTTCCAGAGGCGTTTTTTCCCAATGGATTTTGGGACTGAGCTCCAACCGGACGCCTTCCAGGCCTGGAATTCCATCCTATCCCATCCCAGGCCCGGATTGAGGAAGGAATCATGGAAACACGGAATGATTTCGGCTGGAAAAACCCAGTCCAGCATTCCCTGATCCACGTCCCCGGGCGCCGCATCCGCAGGGATTTCAATCCCTCCGGGAACGGGGATCCCGCTGCCCCTGGGCGGGAATTATTCCCAAGGAATTATTCCCAGGGCAGCGTCGCTTTGATCCAAGAGCCAGAATTCCATCTGGGATTTGAGGAATGGCTTGGAGAGGACAAGGAGCCAGCAGCACCGAGCTGCCCAGAATTCCCAAATTCCCATGGAATTTCCCAGAATTCCCCGGAATTCCCAGAGGGCAGCGGAGTATTCCCAGGGAAACCAAGCCAGGGAGGAACAGGATGAGCTCCGGGATCCCTTTCATCCCAAACCATTCCATGATCCCAAGAGCTTGGAAAGCTCCCAATGTCCTGTTCCTGCCGCTGTCGGAATCCGTCCTTATGGATTATTCCCAGCCCCTCATCCCGGACCGGCTCCTGTGTCCCATGGAATATTCCAGCCCAGATTCCAGCCTGGATTCCAGCCTGGATTCCAGGCCCAGAGCTCTCCCGCATCCCAAAACATTCCGTCGGCGTGTCCAAGAGGATCCCGGCCATCATCCCTGGAATTCCCACGGAGCCGCTCCCTCGCTTTCCCCTGGGAATTTGGGAAAGATGCTGGGAGCCTTTGGAGCCAAAGGTTTTTCCCTGCGGATCCGAGGTTTGGATCGAGCCCAAATCCCTCTCCAGTCACATCCGAGGGATGGATCCACCCGGATCCGCTTCCCGGATCCAGCCCCACCTGGAATCGCTTCCCGAGCTGCTTCCAGCCCCTTGGAGCAGCCGGATTTTTCTGGCCAGGGACTGGAGGAGCCTGGGAAAAGGAATTCCCACCTGGAATGTGCATCCCTACGTGACACTCAACCCCCTTTTCCGCAGGAATTCACGGAAGGGAAAGACCGGGAAAAACCCTCAGGACCCTGCTCCAGCTGCCCTGGATTCCTTGGAATTCCATCCCGGAATGGTTCGGGCGGGAAGGGACCTTCAATCCAATCCCATTCCGATCCCGACACTTCCCGCTATCCCAGGGTGATCCAGCTTCTCCCTGGACGCTGCCAGGGATCCAGGGATTCTCTGGGAATTCCAAGATCCCAGGCCGAGCTCCCATTTCCCAGTGGGAGCCGTTCCCTGGCTCCTGTCCAGACCCAAATCCCGACATTCCCAAATTCCCTCCCGGGAATTCGGGCCGGATCCGGGACGGGGAATGTTCAGAAGCGGAAATTTGGGATCGCCCAGGGCTCCGCAGTGGATTTTCCGGGAATTCCGGCCCTCTCCCAGGGATTCTTTTGGCTCTGGAAGCGCGGCGGGGAGCTGAGGGTTAATTGTCCCTGGTTAATGATCCCAAGGTCATTAAGAGCTGGGAAAGCTGATCCGGGCTGGCCATGGAATTCCTGGAATTCCGCTGCTCCTGCCCTCATCCCGCTCCGCCTCCAGGGATTCCCAGCCTCTGGAAGAGCTGCGATCCCATCCCGAGCTTTTCCCAAGTTTTCCCTGGGAAAACTCCGGCGGCTCCCGAAATTCCCGGGAATCCCGGGAGGATTTTCCCTCCTTCCCACGGGAATCTCTGGAGCCGCCGCGGATCCCGGTGGGAACGGGAAGCTGCGGAATCCTCGGGAGAAATCCGGGCTGATCCCGGATCCCGGGACAAGGGGAGGATTCCTTCGGGATCTCCTCGATCCCGCAAACCGGGAATTTCACCCCGGGAATTCACCCCCTTTTCCCTGGATCAACCCGGGGGGAGGGGATCCCAAAAATCCGCCGCTCTGGGCTCGTGCGTGGGGAAACTGAGGCAGGGATGGATGCAGGGACTCCCCAAATCCTGACGCCAAATCCCGATCCCTAAAACCTGTCCCCATTCCCGCTTCCCCCAAATCCTGATTCCCAAAGTCCTGATCCCCAAAATCCTGATTCCCAAATCCCACTCCTCCAAATTCTCCCCCCCAAATCCTGCTTCACAATCCTCCTCCCAAAATCCTGCACCTCCAAACCCTACCCCCAATTCCTGACCCCAAATCCCGCCTTAAAATCCTGATCCCAATTCCTGTCCCCCAAATCATGCCCCCACATCCCTCCCCTCTGAATCCTGCCCCTCAATTCCTGTCTCCAAATCCCGATTCCCCCCAATTCCTGTCTCCAAATCCCGATCCCCCAAATCCCTCTCCAATTCCCGAGCCCAAATTCCTGATCCCAAATTCTCGGTCCTCAATTCCTCTCCCCCCATTCCCACTCCCCTGTTCCTGTCCCCAAATCCCTCTCCTCCAATTCCCGATCCTCCAAATCCCTCTCCTGCAATTCCTGATCCCCAATTCCCGATCCCTAATCCCTCTCCCCAATCCCCAATTCCCAATCCCCAATTCCCGATGCCCCAAATCCCTCTCCTCCAATCCCCTCTCCCTTCTCCCCTCTTTCCAATCCCCTCTCCCCAATCCCCTCTCCCCAAATCCCTCTCCCCAAATCCCTCTCCCCAAATCCCTCTTCCCAATCCCCTCTCCCCAGTCCCCTCTCCCCAATCCCCTCTCCCCAGTCC
>NW_005087705.1:166094-177183 GCF_000331425.1 Pseudopodoces humilis
TCTCCCCAATTCCCTCTCCCCAGTCCCCAGATCCCTCTCCCCGGTTAATTCCCGGTACCCCGGAACGCCGCCTTGGCGATGCGATCTCCTTTGCCGCGGAGGCCGGAGACGGAGCGGAGCTGCAGCACCAGAGCCATGGGGGGCCGGGATGGGGCCGGGGCCCGGGCCCGCCGCGGTTCGGGGCGGTCCCGGCGCGGTTCGGGGTGGTCCTGACGCGGTCCCGGCGCGGTTCGGGGCGCTCGGGGCTGTCCCGGTGCCGGTCCCGGCGCTCGGTGCAGAGCTCGGGGTGGTCCTGGGGCGGTCCCGGTGCCGGTCCCGGTGCTCGGTGCAGAGCTCGGGGTGGTCCCGGCGCGGTCCTGGAGCGGAGCCCAGGGTGGTTCCGGGCCGGTGCCGGTGCCGATGCGGTCCCGGCGCGGTCTCGGCTCGGAGCCCGGCGTGGAGCGAGGTGCGCGGTGCGGTCCCGGTGCAGAGCCCGGTACCTGATGCGGTGCCGGTCCCAGTGTCCGAGGTGGTCCCGGTGCCCGATGCCGGTGCTGGTGCCGATGCCGATCCCGATCCCGATCCCGATGCCGGTGCCGATGCCGGTCCCGGTGCGGCGCTCCGGAGCTGAGCTCGGTGCCGGCGCGGAGCTCCCCCCACTCCTAGCGCTGAATTATTCAACAGCGGGGCCGCCCCTCCCTCTCCCTCCTCCCCTCCCTCTCCCTTCCCTCCTCCCCTTCCCTCCTCCTCCTCCTCCTCCCCTTCCGCGCTCAATTCGGCTCCGCTTTCCTTTCCTTTCCTTTCCTTTCCTCTCCTTTCCTCTCCTTTCCTCTCCTTTCCTCTCCTTTCCTCTCCTTTCCTCTCCTTTCCTCTCCTTTCCTCTCCTTTCCTCTCCTTTCCTCTCCTTTCCTCTCCTTTCCTCTCCTTTCCTCTCCTTTCCTCTCCTTTCCTCTCCTTTCCTCTCCTTTCCTCTCCTTTCCTCTCCTTTCCTCTCCTTTCCTCTCCTTTCCTCTCCTTTCCTCTCCTTTCCTCTCCTTTCCTCTCCTTTCCTCTCCTTTCCTCTCCTTTCCTCTCCTTTCCTCTCCTTTCCTCTCCTTTCCTCTCCTTTCCTCTCCTTTCCTCTCCTTTCCTCTCCTTTCCTCTCCTTTCCTCTCCTTTCCTCTCCTTTCCTCTCCTTTCCTCTCCTTTCCTCTCCTTTCCTCTCCTTTCCTCTCCTTTCCTCTCCTTTCCTCTCCTTTCCTCTCCTTTCCTCTCCTTTCCTCTCCTTTCCTCTCCTTTCCTCTCCTTTCCTCTCCTTTCCTCTCCTTTCCTCTCCTTTCCTCTCCTTTCCTCTCCTTTCCTCTCCTTTCCTCTCCTTTCCTCTCCTTTCCTCTCCTTTCCTCTCCTTTCCTCTCCTTTCCTCTCCTTTCCTCTCCTTTCCTCTCCTTTCCTCTCCTTTCCTCTCCTTTCCTCTCCTTTCCTCTCCTTTCCTCTCCTTTCCTCTCCTTTCCTCTCCTTTCCTCTCCTTTCCTCTCCTTTCCTCTCCTTTCCTCTCCTTTCCTCTCCTTTCCTCTCCTTTCCTCTCCTTTCCTCTCCTTTCCTCTCCTTTCCTCTCCTTTCCTCTCCTTTCCTCTCCTTTCCTCTCCTTTCCTCTCCTTTCCTCTCCTTTCCTCTCCTTTCCTCTCCTTTCCTCTCCTTTCCTCTCCTTTCCTCTCCTTTCCTTTCCTTTCCGCTCCTTTCCTTTCCTTTTCCCTGTTTTTCCCCTTTTTCCCTTTTTCCCCCTTTTTTTCCTTTTTTTCCTTTTATTTTCCTTTTTTCCTTTTTTCTTTCCTTTTTTCCCTATTTTTCCATTTTTTTTCCTTTTCCCCCTTTTTTCCCCTTTTTCCCCCCTTTTTTTCCCCTTTTTTCCCTTTTTCCCCTTTTTTTTTTCTTTTTCTCCCTTTTTTTCCCTTTTTTCCTTCTTTTTCCTTTTCTTTCCTTTTTTCCCCCTTTTTCCCCTTTTTCCCCTTTTTTTCCTTTTTCCCCCTTTTTTCCTTTTTTTTCCTTTTTATTTACTTTTTCCCCTTTTTCCCTCCTTCCCCCCCCTTTTTTCCTTTTTTTCCCTTTTCTTTTCCTTTTTTCTTTTTTTCCTTTTTTTCTTTTTTCTTTTTTTCCTTTTTTCCCTTCTTTTTTTTCTTTTTTTTTCTCCTTTTTTTCCTTTTTTCCTTTTTTTTTCCTTTTTCCTTTTTCCTTCACTTTCCCTTTCCCCTTTCCCCTTTTCCCCATAAAATCCCCATTTTCGGCTTTGCCTCCGGAATTCCCGGCGATTCTTTGGGATCGTTTCAATCCCCGGAGCCAAAACCAGCTCAAATCCCAAAAGAAACCCCAAAATCAGGAGAAATCCCCCCAGAATTGGGCTCCAGCCAAAGCTGCTCCTCAAACGGGGGAAAACCGGGAAAAGGGGGGGAAAAACGGGAAAAAAGACAGGAAAACGCCAGGAAAAGGGAAAATTGAGGGGAAGGGATAAAAATGGGTGGGAAAACCATGAAAATGGGGGAAAAACCCAGGAAAAAACCCCAGGAAAAAACCAGGAAAAATGAAAATTGAGGGAAAGGGGTAAAATGGGTGGGAAAACCTGGAAAATTGAGAAAAAACCCAGAAAAAAAAAAAGAAACAGGAAAAAACCAGGAAAAAAACAGGGAAAAAACAGGGAAAAAACAAGAAAAAGGCAAACTGAGGGAAAGGGGGAGAAAATGGATGGGAAAACCAGGAAAAAAGTGGGAAAATAAACAGGAAAAAAACCAGGAAAAGGGAAAATTGAGGGGAAGGGGGTAAAAATGGTCGAGAAAAGCAGGAAATGTGGGAAAACCCCAGGAACACCCCAGGAAAAAACAGAAAAATTAAAAACTGAGGGGAAGGGGATAAAAATGTGTGGGAAAAGCGGGAAAAGTGGGAAAAGCAAAGGGAAATGAGGAAAAGAGAGGGAGAAAAGGAGGAAAATGTGGGAATGGAGGAAAAAAAACCAGGAAAAAAAGGAAAATAAAATAAAAAGAGGAAGAAAAACTTGGGAAAAAAGGAGGAAAATGAAGGGAAAGGCACGATGGATCCGGGAATTCTCCGGGATCTTTAATGGGAAGGGCGGGATCTCCCCCTGGAGCGGGATCTGATCCCCGAGTTCCTTCCCGGCTTTCCGGGATGTTCCCGCCTGGAACGGGCGATCCCAAATCCTCCCTCCGGCTCTCGGACGGCTCCGGGATCAAAGCTGCGATTCCAAGGGAGGCATTTCCCGGCTTTTCCATGGATTTTTGGCTCCCTCGGGCTGGCTGTGCCGAGCGGGGCCTTTGGGGGGCGGCAGCAGCTCGGGAATTGCATCCCTGGGAGCGCGCGAGGGAGGAATTCCTTCCCGAGATCCCAGCCCGGGATCCCTCCCCTGGATCCCGACATTCCCGGATTCCTTGTGGGATTTTTGTGGGTTTCTCGTGGGATTTTTCCCGGGAGATCCCTCCCGATCCCGGCGCGAGTCTGGAATATCGGGATCAGCCGGAGCCGGGGTTGGGGCGGGGAAAATCATGGAAAGGAGCGGTTGGAAACGGCAAAGCGGGAATTTGGGAAGGAATTCCCGGCTGGGCTGGAATTCCCAGAGAATCCCTGGCAGCGTCCAAGGAAAGGTTGGAGCAGCCCGGGATTGGGGTTGGAATGGGATGGGACAGAAGATCCATGGATCCCATGGATCCAGCCTGGGACAGCGGGAGGTGTCGGGGTTGGAATGGGATGGGATTTAGGCACTCTCCCACCCAAACCATTCCAGAATTCCATGAAATTTCCCAATCCCAGCTCTATTCCCGGTTTCCGGGCCCCCAGGGTGGAATTTTCCTCCCCGGGATTCCCTGGAAAAGGGAGAGGTTCCAACTCCCCCCGGACTCGGTGCTGTCTGAGCTCTTTTCCAGCCTGGACAATTCCATGAATCCATGGGGTTTTCCAGGCCCGAGGGGTGATTCCGATGGACAGCGCAGCCAAATCCCTCCGGATCCCTGGATTTGGGATGAAATCCTCGGATTCCTTGGGCACGGCTCGGAACTCCTCCTTCGGGCTCATTTTTTTTGGGACACGATTCCCGCACGGATCTCTCCCAGCCGCGTTTGAAGTCCCTGGCAGGTGACGGATGCCGGTGACGTCAGCAGGAAAAACCTGGAAAAATCCCAAGGAAAAGCTCCCTTTGAAATTCCTTTTTTAAATTTTATTTTTGGAAATTTTTGGGTTTTTTTAGGATCATAAACAGGGCAGGAATGAGCTGAGTCGAATCCCGGCGGGAATTCTGCCAAGTGCTCGGATGCTCCCGGGATGAATCCCGAAAGGAAGGGATGGGTTGGGCGGAAAGGGATCTTCAATCCCAAATTATTCCAAAGGCAGGGAAGCTTCCCATGATCCCAGAATCTCACCCAGCCTGGCCTGGAACAATGCCAGGAATCCAGGGATTCTCTGGGAATTCCTTCCCAAGCTCCCAGCCCCAGCTCCCCTTTCCCAGTGGGAAGCCATTCCCTGGCTCCTGGCCCTGCGGCCCTTTCCCAAATCCCAGCTCTCCCGGAGCCCCTGGAGCCTCGGGAAGCGGCTCCCAGCATTCCCGGGATCCTTCCCTGATCCGGCTGCACATTCCCGGCTCTCCCAGCCCGGGATTGGATCCAGCCCCATCCTGACTCCTCCTTGAGAAGGAATTTCGGGATCCAGGGGCTTCACTGGGAATCTCAGGACTCCAGGAAGGGTCTCCCTTCCCTTTCCCATCCCTGAATTCCATAAAGATTCCTCAGAATGGATCCTGAGTGTCCTCGATCCCAGAATCCCAGGATGGTTTGGGATGGGATCCAGGGATTTTAAATCCCATCCCATTCCCACCCCGATCCCAGGCTGCTCCAGACTTTCCTTGGGAATTCATCCCAGGGATTCTCTGGGAATTCCTTCCCAAGCTCCCAGCCCCAGCTCCCCTTTCCCAGTGGGAAGCCATTCCCTGGCTCCTGGCCCTGCGGCCCTTTCCCAAATCCCAGCTCTCCCGGAGCCCCTGGAGCCTCGGGAAGCGGCTCCCAGCATTCCCTGGATCCCTTTTCCCGATCCGGCTGCACATTCCCGGCTCTCCCAGCCTGGGATTGGATCCAGCCCCATCCCGACTCCTCCTGGAGAAGGAATTTCGGGATCCAGGGGCTTCGCTGGGAATCTCACAGGAGTGAACTGGGAGTAAAAGAGGAGTAAAACTGGAGTAAAAAAGGGGTAAAATAAATGTAGAAGAGGAGTAAAAGAGGGGTTAAATAGGGGTAAAGTAGGAGTAAAGCAGGAGTAAAAAAGGAGTAAAAGAGGAGTAAAAAAGGGATAAAAGAGCAGTAAAACAGGAGTAAAAGACAAGTAAGAGATGAGTAAAACAGGAGTAAAAGAGGGGAAAAACAGGAGTAAAACAGGGGTAAAAGAGGAGTAAAAAAGGGGTAAAATAAACGTAGAAGAGGAGTAAAAGAGGGGTAAAATAGGAGTAAAGGAAAAGTAAGAGAGGAGTAAAAGAGGAGTAAAAGAGGGGCAAAACAGGAGTAAAAGAGGAGCAAAATGGGTAAAAGAGGAGTAAAAAAGGGGTAAAATAGGTGTAGAAGAGGAGTAAAAGAGGGGTTAAATAGGAGTAAAGTAGGAGTAAAACAGGAGTAAAACAGGGGTAAAAGAGCAGTAAAACAGGAGTAAAAGATGAATAAGAGACAAGTAACATAGAAGTAAAAGAGGGGAAAAACAGGAGTAAAAGAGGAGTAAAATAAGAGTAAAACGGGTAAAAGAGAAGTAAAAAAGGAGTAAAATAGGAGTTAAAACAGGTAAAAGAGGAATAAAAAAGGGGTAAAAGAAGTGTAAAATAGGAGTAAAAGAGGGGTAAAGTAGGAGTAAAGTAGGAGTAAAAGAGGGGTAAAATAGAAGTAAAACAGGAGTAGAACAGAGATAACAGAGGAGTAAAATAAGAGTAAAACATGGGTAAAATAGGAGTAAAATGTGAGTAAAAGAGGGGTAAGAGGGCAGTAAAAAAGGGGTAAAATAGGAGTAAAATGGGAGTAAAAGAGGAGGAAAGTAGGAGGAAAAGAGGGGTAAAATAGGAGTAAAAGAGGGGTAAAGTAGGAGTAAAGTAGGAGTAAAAGAGGAGTAAAAGGGGACTAAATGAGTTCTAAAAGGGAGGGGATGAGGGATAGAAAAGGGGAGTTAAATTTCCTTTTTAAAGGAAACTTTTCCTTTGGAGAAACGGAAACCAAAGGATGTGAAAAGGGACAAATCCGGAGCTCTGGAGGAGCTCTCCGGGGCCGGAAAACCGGGAGAAAAGGGCGGGAATGCAACCCCAGAATTCCCTGCGCTCCCATGGAATTTCCAAGCCTTGCCCATGGAATTCTGCCCCTCTCTGGATCCCATCCCGGGCAGGGATGAGGCTCCTCCCTTCCCGGGGATTTGCGGCATCAAGGACAAATTAATGAGCTGCTTTAATTAATTATTCCCCCCCCGCCCCAGAAGCACGGAGGAGGGCGGGATCCAGATGTTCTCCATAGCTGGGCACAGAAAATCCCGATCCCGGCCTCGGGAAAGAACTGGGAGAGACCGGGAAAGAGGATGTGCCTGCCCAGATCCCGCTGGGAATGAGCCTGGCCCATTCAAATCCCAATTCCCAGAGCCGGGAATGGCCGGGAAGGGTCTGGAAATTGCTGCTGGTGGATTCCAACGGCCCAAACGTGTAATTACAGGGATTAGAGGGATTAGGGAAAAGCAGGACACGGCAATTCCATTAATTCCACCCATTGGCACTCCGAGGCCGGAGGGGAGCATCTGGGGACAGCCTGGAATGGTTTTCCAGGAGGATTCTCCATCCTTTATCCCAGCCCAGACACGGATCAAAAGCACGAAAAAAATTGGATCCGGGGAATGCTGGGAGCCGCTTCCCGAGGCTCCAGGGGCTTCGGGAGAGCTGGGATTTGGGAAAGGGCCGCAGGGCCAGGAGCCAGGGAATGGCTTCCCACTGGGAAAGGGGAGCTGGGGCTGGGAGCTTGGGAAGGAATTCCCAGAGAATCCCTGGGAGCGTCCAAGGAAAGGTTGGATGAGGCTTGGAGCAGCCTGGGATGGTGGGAGGTGTTGAGGATTCTGGGATTGAGGACACTCAGGATCCACAGGATCCATCCCAAGGGATTTTTATGGGATTCAAGGATGGGAAAGGGAAGGGAGACCCTTCCTGGAGTTCCCAATTCCCAGGGAATTCCTGAAGTTCCTTCTCCAGGAGGAGTCGGGATGGGGCTGGATCCAATCCCAGTCTTGGGAGAGCCAGGAATGTGCAGCCGGATCAGGGAAGGATCCCGGGAATGCTGGGAGCCGCTTCCCGAGGCTCCAGGGGCTCCGGGAGAGCTGGGATTTGGGAAAGGGCCGCAGGGCCAGGAGCCAGGGAATGGATTCCCACTGGGAAAGGGGAGCTGGGGCTGGGAGCTTGGGAAGGAATTCTGCCTGGTGGGTGCCATGGATTGGGAATGTCAGGGTTGGATAACACGGATTGGGAAGGTTCAGACTGGAAGACATGGATTGGGAATGCTGGGATTGGGGACATGAATTGGGAATGTTGGGATTGGTGCCATGGATTGGGAATGTTGGTGTGGGGTGACCTGGGCACCCCCAATCCCAGTTTGGATCCCCCTCTCCTATCCCCGTGGATTTTCCCACTGTTCCCGCTCCAAGGATTCCTGCTCCGGGCCAGGGGTGCCTGTGAAGCATCCCGGGAACGCCGCCCTCACCCCGTGCTGAGGTTTTCCAGAGTTTTCCATTGGATTTTCCCGTCCTGCCCCGAGGGCGGTGGATGCCGAGCTCAAACTCTCCCGCGGCTGGAATTGGATTAAGCTCCGGAATAAATCCTGTGAGAGCTTCCCTAATTCCCGACAGACTCCCTAATGCCGTTATCTCCCGGGAAAAAGCTCCTTATCCATCCCTTTGGGAAGCAGATGGCGGCACTGGACAGTCGGGACACCGGATCTGACACGAGCGGAAAACAGGGATGGGGCTGGAAAATCGGGAAGGGGCCCCGGAGGTGAAATCCAAATTTCAAACAGGCAGAGGAGGAGGTGGGAGCCCATCCGGAATTTCCGGATCGGGAATGTCGACTCCCACCCTGGATCTTCCCCTTTGCAAATTGGATCTGGGAAGGTCCAGGCTGGATCGGATCCGGGCTCTGGATCCTGGCTCTGTTCCAGCCTTTGGAACAGGGAACAGCCGTAATTCCTCATTCCGACTGCTCCGACTGCTGGGGCCGGATGGTCCATGGAATCCCGGAATGGTTTGGGTGGGAAAGGACCTCAAATCCCATCCCAACCCCGATCCCAGGCTGCTCCAACCTTTCCTTGGGCACTCCCAGGGATTCTCTGGGAATTCCTTCCCAAGCTTCCAGCCCCAGCTCCCCTTTCCCAGTGGGAAGCCATTCCCTGGCTCCTGGCCCTGCGGCCCTTTCCCAAATCCCAGCTCTCCCGGAGCCCCTGGAGCCTCGGGAAGCGGCTCCCAGCATTCCCGGGATCCTTCCCTGATCCGGCTGCACATTCCCGGCTCTCCCAGCCCCGGGATTGGGTCCAGCCCCATCCTGACTCCTCCTGGAGAAGGAATTTCGGGATCCAGGGGCCTCACTGGGAATCTCGGGACTCCAGGAAGGGTCTCCCTTCCCTTTCCCATCCCCGAATTCCATAAAAATCCCCCGGGATGGATCCTGAGCGTCCTCGATCCCAGAATCCCCAACGCCTCCCGCCATCCCAGGCTGCTCCAAGCCTCATCCAACCTTTCCTTAGGCACTCCCAAGGATTCCTTGGGAATTCCAGCCCGGCTGGGGATTCCTTCCCAAGCCCCCCTTTCCCAGTGAGAAGCCATTCCCTGGCTCCTTGGCTCCTCCCGTATCCCACTCCCACATCCCATCTCCGTCCCTTTCTGCGGCTGGAAAAGGGATGTGTGGGATCGGGAGCGGCCGGAGGAGGCTGGGATCGGGGAAAGGTTCCCGATCCCCCAAAACCCGAAGGAAAACCGGACGGATTTGTCCCAGAAACAGCGGGAAATGAGGAAAACATTCCTGGCTGAGATCCCAGGAATCCCGGGAAGCGTCCAAGGCCAGGCTGGACACCGGGGCTTGGAGCAGCCTGGGGTCGCCATGGGATTGGGATGGGATTGGGATCAAAGGTCCCACCCAAAGCATTCCAGGATTCCCTGGATCTGTGCACGGCAGGGTGGGAACGGAGGGACGGGGACATTTCGGGCCGTGCCAGGACCCAGATCCAGAGGATCCAAACCCGGAGGTGAGGGATCCAAATCCAGAGGTGGGGGGTCCCAATCCAGAGGGTCCAAATCCAGAGGTGGGGGGTCCCAATCCAGAGGATCCAAATCCAGAGGATCCAAATCCAGAAGTGAAGGACCCAAATCCTGAGGTGAAGGATCCAAATCCAGAGGGAAGGACCCAAATCCAGAGGATCCAAATCCAGAGGGAAGGACCCAAATTCGGAGGATCCAAACCCAGAGGTGAAGGACACAAATCCAGAGGATCCAAATCCAGAGGATCCCAAATCCAGAGGATCCCAAATCCAGAGGTGAAGGACACAAATCCAGATGTGGAGGATCTGAACATGGAGGTGGAGGACACAAACCCAGTGGATCCCAAATCCAGAGGTGAAGGACCCAAATCCAGAGGTGGAGAATCCAAATCCAGATGTGGAGGGTCCAAATCCAGAGGGAAGCATCCAAATCCAGAGGGAAGGATCCAAATCCCAAGGGAAGGACCCAAATCCAGAGGACCCAAATCCAGAGGGAAGGACCCAAATCCAGAGGATCCAAATCCCAGGGGAAGGACCCAAATCCAGAGGATCCAAATCCCAGGGGAAGGACCCAAATCCAGAGGATCCAAATCCAGAGGGAAGGCTCCAAACCTGGGGGTGCAGGACCCAGATCCGGATGTGGAATATCCCTGTGGGATGTCCGGCCATCCTGGCCCAGGTGAATTCCCAAAAACACGCCGGGATCCGGAGGCTCTGGGATTTTTCCTGCCCATTTTCCCATCCTCAGCTCCTCTCCTGCCACCAGGAGAGAGCCGGATCCAGACCTGAGCTGATCCCATTTTTCCCTGCCCCAGAATTCCCCCTTTTCCCGGGAATCCCTTCCCCCAGGACCATTTTCCACAGGTTTTATCCCGGCGTCCAGGCCCAGCCCACCGGAGCTGTTTACGATCCCTAATTAAATTTCGGGAAGCGCCTGCAGCCGTCTCTGTTTTCCATCAGGCAATTCCTGACGGCCCTCTCCCGGCCATTCCCTGTCCTCGGATTTCCTGGAAAACCGTCAAGGGCAGCCTTGGCCTCCGGCTGTTCCAGGGATGAGGAGCAGCAGCCGGAGCAGGAGCCGGGGAGGGATGTGGGACACGGGGGGTGCGGGATCCCTGGGAATCAGGGAATGGTTTGGGTGGGAATCATGGAATTTTGGTGGGAATCAGGGAATGGTTTTGGGTGGGAATTGTGGAATTTGGGTGGGAATCAGGGAATGGTTTGGGTGGGAATCAGAGAATTTGGGTGGGAATCACGGAATTATTTGGGTGGGAATCAGGGAATGGTTTTGGGTGGGAATCAAGGAATTTTGGTGGGAATCAGGGAATGGCTTGGGTGGGAATCAGGGAATTGTTTGGATGGGAATCAGAGAATTTGGGTGGGAATCAGGGAATGGCTTGGGTGGGAATCAGGGAATTGTTTGGATGGGAATCAGAGAATTTGGGTGGGAATCACGGAATTATTTGGGTGGGAATCAGGGAATGGTTTGGGTGGGAATTGGGGGATTTGGGTGGGAATCACGGAATTATTTGGGTTGGGTGGGAATCAAGGAATTTTGGTGGGAATCAGGGAATGGCTTGGGTAGGAATTGTGGAATATGGGTGGGAATCAGGGAATTTTGGTGGGAATCAGGGAATGGTTTGGGTGGGAAGGAACCTCAAAGCCCTTCCATGGGCATGGAAAATTCCCGCTATCCCAGGTTTTCCCCCATTTCTGCCTCCTCCAGGCGGGGACAGGTTGATCCCTCTGGGAAAGGTTTTTTTTCCCCCATGGATTTTCCTCTCCACTTTTCCCTGTTTTTCCCACCTCTCCGGCCGGAAGTTTCTCCAAAC
>NW_005087705.1:185194-198071 GCF_000331425.1 Pseudopodoces humilis
CCCCATAACCCACCCCCCATAACCCCCTGCACCCCATAACCCACACACCCCATAACCCACACCCCATAACCCACAGCACCCCATAACCCACAGCACCCCATAACCCACACCCCCCATAACCCACACCCCATAACCCCCAACACCCCATAACCCACAGCACCCCATAACCCACACCCCATAACCAACACCCATTGATCCCAGTGACACCTGAGGCCTGTCCCTGTCCCCATCCCCATCCCTGTCCCAGTGACCCCATGATCTGTCCCTGTCCCTGTCACCCCAGTGACCCCAGTGACCCCAGTGACACCCTGCTCCAGTCCCTGTCCCTATCCCTGTCCCACCATGTCCCACAGGGAATGTTCCAGGCTCCTTTTCCCTGCAGGAACCCTCCCAAACACAGAACCCAACTTTTCCTGGAGCACTTTGGGTTTTCCCAGTGCTTCCCTGTCCCTCTGCATCCACAGAGCCCAGAAACATTCCTGGGAAAAGGGAAAAGAACACACCAGGGGACACGGGAGGATAACCCTGGAATGGGGGGAGATCCCTCGGGAATCGATTCCATGGGAATATCCAATCATTCCCATCCTCTGGAGCTCTTCCAGCCGTGCCAGCCCCTCCAAGCCCCTTTGGGATGGGGTTGGTGTCACCCCTGTCCCGAAGGCTCCTCAGGGACGGGAGGAGCTCTGGAGAGCTGTTGCCTTTGGAATTCCCTGGTTGGAATTCCCGGAGGGACTCTGGAATTCCCTCAGGATGGTGTCAGGGCTGGTTTGAGGTGCCAGGACAGGTGTGAGGGACAATTGTCCCCGGTTTCGGGTGACGGCAGCTGGCAAATCCCAGCCTGGGCTGGAAAACATTCCCTGCTCCAGCTGGTCCTGGGCTGATCCCAAAATCTGGGCAGCAGGAAAAGTGGGAATTCTGCCCCTGTGCCTCAGCCAGGTGAGACCCCACCTGCAGAGCTGCTCCAGCTCCAGGATCCCAAAATCAGCGGGACACGGAGCTGTGGGAGCGAGGCCAGAGGAGGCCCTGGAGCAGCTCCTGGGGCTGGAGATCTGGGAACGTGCAGCCGGATCAGGGAACGGATCCAGGGAATGCTCGGAGCCACTTCCCAAGGCTCCAGGGGCTCCGGGAGAGCTGGGATTTGGGAAAGGGCCGCAGGGCCAGGAGCCAGGGAATGGCTTCCCACTGGGAAAGGGGAGCTGGGGCTGGGAGCTTGGGAAGGAATTCCCAGAAAATCCCTGCAAGGGTCCAAATAAAGATGGTGGGATGGGATAATGGAACGGGGTGGGATAATGGGATGGGATAAAGGGATAATGGGATAATGGGATGGGGGCACAGGTCTGTCAGTGGGTGGAGACTCAGCTCTGGGACAGGGCTGGAATTTGTGCTTTGGGATCTGTTTGGATCGGGATTTGCACTTTGAGACCTCTTAGGGTCAGGATTTGGGCTTTGGGATCTGTTCAAGTTGGGATTTGTGCTTTAGGATGTGTTCGGGTCAAGATTTACCTTTTGGGATCCTCTCCCGGGTCTGCCTTTTGGGATCTCTTTGGGTCAGGATTTACCCTCTGGGATCTGTTCAGGTCAGGATTCACCCTTTGGGATCCGCTCCCCTTTTGCCCCCCTTTCCCCTCCCGCCCTCACCTCCCTCTCCCCTCCCTCCGCTCTCCGGGGCTCGCTCTCCCCACCCGCTCCGCCCCCTCCCCTCGCCACACCCGGGGGGTCCCCGGGGGGCTCCGGTGCTGAAGGACAGCTCCGCCCTCTCCCCCTCCCTCCCTCCTCCCCATCCCTCCCTCCCCATCCTCCCTCCTCCCTCCGCTCCTCCGCCGCCTCCGCCGCCTCCCCCGGCCGCCCGCCGTGCCCGGGCGCTGCCGCCATGCCCCAGCCGGCCCCGCCGCTCCCCGCAGCCGCCTCGGGCGCACCATGAAGCGGCAGAACGTGCGCACCTTGGCGCTCATCCTCTGCACCTTCACCTACCTGCTGGTGGGAGCCGCCGTCTTCGACGCGCTCGAGTCCGAGGCGGAGACGGCGGAGAAGCGGCGGCTGGAGGCCAAGAGCCGGGAGCTGAAGAGCAAATACAACCTGAGCGCCGAGAGCTTCCGAGAGCTCGAGCGGGTCGTGCTCAAGCTCAAGCCGCACAAGGCCGGCGTCCAGTGGAAATTCGCCGGCTCCTTCTACTTCGCCATCACCGTCATCACCACGATAGGTACCGGCTGAGCCGCCGCGCGTTCCCCCCCGCCCCGCCCCGCTCGGGTTTTTTGGGGGGGGTTTGGGGTTTTGGTTTTAACTCTCCCTAAAGATTGGGCTCGGGGGATCCGCCCGGGAAGTGCGGGGAAATCCCTGTTTGGTCCCTGAGGGAGCTGCTGGGTGCTCTGGCGGTGGGATCGGGGTGATCCCTTGTGCTCGGTTCTGTCGGCACCGGGAAAATCCATCCCGCGCCTTCTGTCTCGCACCCCGCTGTTTTCGGGGCGATCCCTCTGCCCGGATTCCGGTCTCACATCCTTTGGGATCGAAGCGATCCCCCTGCCGGGACCCTCCTGTCCCCAAATCCCTTGGGATCGGGGTGATCCCCCTGCCGGGACCCTCCTGTCCCCAAATCCCTTGGGATCGGAGCGATCCCCCTGCCCGGAACTCCCTGTCCCAAATCCGTTGGGATCGGGGCGATCCCTCCCCGGCTCCTCCAGCACAGGGAAAAACCTGCCCGGGCCCCCCCGTCCCCAATCCCGCTGTTTTCGGGTCGATCCCTCTGCCCGGATTCCGGTCTCTGATCCCTCGGGATCAGGGCGATGCCCCTGCCAGGACCCCCTTGTCTCCAATCCCTTAGGATCGGGGCGATCCCTCTGTTCGGTTCCGCCGGCACCGGGAAAATCCCTCCGGCACCTTCTGTCCCCAAATCCCTTGGGATCGGGGAGATTCCTCCCCGGCTCCTCCAGCACCGGGAAAACTCCGCCCGGAACCCCCCCGTCCCAAATCCCTTGGGATCGGGGAGATCCCCCTGCCGGGTTCCCGGATCTCCCATCCCTTGGGATCGGGGCGATTCCCCCAAATCCCCCCCAAATCCCCAATCCCGCCGCGCCGGAACTTCCACCGCCTCTCCCAGCGGGAAATCCCCGCCCGAGCCCCGGGATCGGGAATTCTCCCCAGCCCTGGGATGGTCCCCAAGCCGCTGTCACCTCCCGCCGGTGGCTCTGCTGCCCCGGACCCCCCTGTGGGACCCCCAGCCCGGGGAGGGGACAGGGACGTGTCCCCAAAGGGTCCCCAGCTCCGAGGGGACAGGGACGTGTCTCTATCCCAGCTGTGAGGGGACAGGGACGTGTCTCTATCCCAGCCCTGAGGGGACAGGGACGTGTCCCCGAAGTGTCCCCAGACCGGGGGAGGGGACAGGGAGGTGTCCCCACCCTGCCAGGCTCTCCCAGAGGATGTCACCGCTGTCCCCTGCAGTGAAGGATGCCCCCAGCCGTGACGCCACCCCGGGAAGTGGCACTGGGACACTTTGGGACCTGCCCCTCTGTCATCTGCACTGTCACCCTTCTGTCACCCTCATAGTCACTTCCCTGTCACTCCCATTGTCACCCTTCTGTCACCCTCATTGTCACCCCCTGTCATCCCCCATTTCCACCTCCTGTCACCCTTCTGTCACCCACACCGTCACCCTTCTGCCACCTTCAATGTCACCCCTCTGTCACCCCCAACGTCACCCCTCTGTCACCCTCATTGTCACTTCCTGTCACACTCATTGTCACCCCCCTGTCATCCCCCATTGCCACCTCCTGTCACCCCTCTGTCACCCTCAATGTCACCCCTCTGTCACCCTCATCATCACTTCCCTGTCACCCGCACTGTCACCCCCCCTGTCAGCTTCATTGTCACCCCTCTGTCACCCGCATTGTCACCTCTGTCACCCGCATTGTCACTCCCACTGTCACCCCATTGTCACCCCCTCTCACCCCTCTGTCACCCGCATTGTCACTCCCATTGTCACCCCCATTGCCACTTCCCTGTCACCCTCTGTCACCTCTCTGTCACCCCTTGTCACTTCCCTGTCACCCTCTGTCACCCCCATTGTCACCCACTGTCACCCCCTGTCACCCCCACTGTCATCCTCTGTCACCCCTGTGGCCTTTGGGTCCCCTCCGGGGGTGGCCGGGGTCACCCGGTGTCCCCTGGTCCCCAACTGCCCCAACCTCAGCGCTCTGGGGACAGCGAGGGGACAGCGAGGGGACGGAGGGGGACACGGGGGGGACACAGGGGGGACACGGGGGGGACAGCGAGGGGACACGGGGGGACACGGGGGGACACAAGAGGACAGCAAGTGGACAGCAAGGGGACAAGATGGGACATGGGGGGGGACACGGGTGGACAGCGAGGGGACACGGGGGGGGATACAGGGGGGACATGGGGGGGATACGGGGGGGGCATGGGGGGGACAGAGAGGGGACAAGGGGGGACAGAGAGGGGGACACGGGTGGGGACATGAGGGGGACACAGGGGGACACACAGGAGACAGGCCACCATTCCCATGGGTCCCATGGAGCGATGGGATAATGGGATAATGGGATAATGGGATATGGGAGAACACCAGGTTTGGGACAGTTTTTGGGGTGTCCTTGAGTCCCAGGGCTCTCACAGGGATTTTGGGGTTCCTGTGAATTCCCAGGACTGGGATACGGATTTTAGGATTCCCGGGATTGGCACATGGATATTGGGTTGCTGCTTGATTCCCACATTTGGGATGTGGCTTTTGGGATGCTTCCCAGGCCCAAAATCCCGGTGTCGGGATTCAAAATAATTCCCGGAGCTGAAACACCGGGCTCGGGGTGTTTGTTATTCCCGGAGCTGGTATCCCGGTGTTCGTTATTCCCAGGGCTGTTATCCCGGTGTTCATTATTCCCGGGGCTGTTATCCCGGTGTTCGTTATTCCCGGGGCTATTATCCTGGTGTTCGTTATTCCCGGAGCTGTTATCCCGGTGTTCATTATTCCCGGAGCTGGTATCTCGGTGTTCGTTATTCCCGGGGCTGTTATCCCGGTGTTCATTATTCCCAGGGCTGTTATCCCGGTGTTCGTTATTCCTGGAGCTCTTATCCCGGTGTTCGTTATTCCTGGAGCTCTTATCCCGGTGTTTGTTATTCCCGGGGTTGTTATCCCGGTGTTGGTTATTCCCGGGGCTGTTATCCCGGTGTTGGTTATTCCCGGAGCTGTTATCCCGGTGTTCATTTTTCCCAGGGTTGTTATCCCAGTGTTTGTTATTCCCATTATCCCAGTGTCAGTGTCAGGCTGTTCATTATTCCCAGGGCTGTTTTCCCAACGTTTATAATTCCCATTATCCCGGTGTTTGTCATTTCCGGAGCTGTTATCCCAGCATCAGTGTTCGTTATTCCAGGGCTTTTATCCCGGTGTTTGTTCTTCCCACCCTCAGGCCGTTCATTATTCCTGGGGCTGTTTTCCCAGTGTTTATTATTCCCATTTTCCCGGTGTCAGGCTGTTCATTATTCCCAGGGCTGTTATCCCAGTGTTTGTTATTCCCAGGGCTTTTATCCTGGGAATTCTGCTATTCCTGTTATCGCCAGGGCTGTTATCCCGGTGTCAGTGTTCGTTATTCCCGGGGCTGTTATCCCGGTGTTTGTTATTCCTGGAACTCTTATCCTGGTGTTTGTTATTCCCACCCTCAGGCTGTTCATGATTCCCGGGGCTGTTATCCCAATGTTTATTATTCCCATTATCCCGGTGTCAGGATGTCCCTTATTCCCAAAGCTGTTATCCTGGTGTTAATTATTCCCGTTATCCTGGTGTTTGTTATTCCTGTTATCCCAGTGGTTTTCATTCCCATTATCCCGGTGTCAGGGTGTTTGCCGTTCCCATTATCCCATTATCCAAGTGTTTACAATTCCCATTATCCCGGTGTTTTTCAATCCTGTTATCCTGTTGTTTGTCATCCCCATTATCCCGGTGTTTGCCATTCCCATTTTCCCATTATCCCAGTGTTTTCCATTCCCATTATCCCGGTGTTTTCCATTCCCTGTGTTATCCTGGTGTTTGCCATTCCCGTTATCCTGGACAGGACGGGGAGAACCGGGAATCTCCAGAGGGATCCAGCAGGATCCAGCCCATCCCAAAGATCCTGGAATGCCGGAGAGGGACACGGATCCGCTGGGATCTGCTTGGATAGATCCCAAGGAACCGCGGCCAGGGCTCGGGATGAGGATTCCCGGGATCCCAAACCTGCGGCCCAGCCAGGAATCGCAAAGGGAACGGCCCCAAATGGCTTTTCCCATCTCCTGCCCGGAATTCCCAGGGATGAGGGGGGAAGGGGCTCTGACATCCCGATGTGCGGGAAGATCGGTTTTCCCAAAATCCCATCCCCGCCGGCAAAGCTGGGATGAGGCTGGAATGACGGGAGATCCAAATCCAGGCCCGCCAGGGAAAAGGGGGGAAAAAATCCTGATATTCCCATGGGATTCGGATTTCCAGGGCAGGAAAAAAGGGATTTTTCTTCCCAGGAATTCACCACCCAGCTCTTGGTGGGACAGGGAAAAGCCAGACTGGGATCGGGAAGCGGGGCTGGATCCCGGTGGGATGGGGGAAGGAAAATCTGGGATCCCAGATCCCGCTGGGAAAAGTTGGGATCTATTTTGGGTTGGGGTTTGGGGTGTTTTTCCCCTTTTATCCATGAAAAAAGCCAGGAGAGGAGCAGCTCCCGGCACTGCTCCAGAGCTTTCCCACAGCTCAATCCTCATCCCAAAATAACCCGAGCCCAAAAAACCCAGATCCCAAAAAGACCTGGATCCCAAAAAGCCCCATCCCAAAAACCCCCGATCCCCTAAAAAACTGATCCCCAAAAGAACCCGATCCAAAAAAACCCAATCCCAAAAAAACACCAATCCCGAAAAAACACCAATACCAAAAAACCCCGATCCGAAAAAAAATTTGATCCCAAAAACCTGATCCCCAAAAAAACAATCCCAAAACAACCTGATCCAAAAAAAAAAACTGATCCCAAAAATCCAATCCCAAAAAAACCTGATCCAAAAACAACTTGATCCCCAAAAAAACTGAACCCAAAAATCTGATCCCCAAAAAACCTGAGCCCACCAAAACCTGATCCCAAAAAACCCAATCCAAACAATCCCGATTCCAACAAACCCAATCCCAATAAACCTGATCCCTAAAAGACCCGATCCCAAAGAACTGACTCCCAAAAACCCGATCCCTCCCAAAAAAATTCCAAAAAGACTGATCCCAAAAAAACCTATCCCCAAAAAAACCTTATCCCAAAAATCCCCATCCCAAAAATCCCAATCCCAAAAAGCCCGATCCCAAAACAACCCTATCCCAATAAACCTGATCCTGAAAACCCGATCCCAAAGAACTGACCCCCAAAAAAATGATCCCTCCCAAAAAAATCCCGAAAAGACCGATGCCAAAAAAAAAAATCAAAAAAAATCCCAATCCCAAAAATCCCGATCCCAAAAATCCTGATCCCAAAAACCCCAATCTCAAAAAACCTGATCCCCCCAAAAAAACAATCCCAAAAAGACCGATCCCAAAAAACAAAAAAATCAATCCCAAAAAAATCTTGATCCTAAAAATCCTTACCCCCCAAAAAAACTCAGTCCCAAAAATCCTGATCCCAAAAACCCCGATCCCAAAACAACCGGATCCCTTCCCGTCCCTCTGTCCCCTCTGGGTGAAAGGCACCAAATTCCCTGGATTTGGGGATGAGGGGAAAAACTCTGGGAAAAAAAATTATTTCCCCCCAAAAATTTGGGGGAATTTCCAGGATAAGGAGCCCCTTCCCTCCCATCACCCCCTCGGGATATTCCTGTTCCTGTTCCTCAAAGAAATCCCAAAATTTCCATGGAAATCGCTGGAATTCCCAAGAAATTTGAAGGAATTGTTGGGATAAAGGACGTGGAGTGCTTTGGGAATGGTTCCCCGCCTCGGGATATTCCTGTTCCCATTCCACAAAAAAAAATCCCAAAATTTCCATGGAAATCTGTAAAAGCAGATCCGGCTTTGGAATTAACAGGGAAGATGGGGAATATTCCTGGAATTCCTGTTCCCTGCCGGCTTTTCCTGGGAAAGCCATCCCGGCCATCCCGGGGCTTGTTGGAGTGGAAAATCGGGATGGCTTCCCTCCCTTTTCCCTGCTCCACGTTCCTGGATGCTCCTCCCGGATCGTCCCCGCCGGGAATGGGGGTGGATGAGGAGGTGGGGAATTCCCTTTGGGAATCTCCTTTGGGATCGGAGGCGCTTCCCGGCGGGATGGGGATTGAGGGGTGACAATCCCAGCCTGGATTCCAGGGAATGGCATCCCAAGGACACTCCAATGATTCCGAGGCCTCCTGGCTTTTCCCATGGGATTCGGGGCAGGGATCGGGATCGGGACCCTCTGGATCCTCCCTCTCCCATCCCCCGATCCCGCCCAGGCCGTGAATTCCCGGTTTTTTTTTCCATCCAGGACATAAAATTCCAGCCCCTGGCCTTTCCCAGCTGGTTCCTCCTTAAATCCTGACCGGGAACGAGGAATGCCGACCATGGGCCAGGGAGATCCGGGCCAGGAAAAACCATCCCAGATTTCTGGGATTTTCCCGGTTTTTCCCGAGCACTGGGGCTGGTGGATCAGGCTTGGGGTGGATCCAAGAGCCTTTGGAATGGGATTTCTGGGATGGCTGGAATCAGCAGCTCCCAGGACAAAGGGACTGGATCCATTCCTCATTCCCGTCCTGCATTCCCATCCCTCATCCCCATCCCATATCCGCATCTCGCATTCCCACCCCAGATCCCCATCCCATAATCTCCATCCCAATCCCCATCCCGCATCCCATCCCAGATTCTCATCCCACATTCCCATCCTATATCCCATATCCACATCCCAATCCACATCCTGCATTCCCATCCTCATAACCTCATCCCACATTCCCATCCCAATCTCCATCCCATATCCCCACCCCATATCCCCACCCTGGATCCCCATCCCACATTCCCATCCTATATCCCATATCCACATCCCGATCCTCATCCCAGTCCTCATCCCACATTCCCACCCCATATCCCAATCCCCATCCCATATCCCCACCCCATATCCCAATCCCCATCCCAGATCCCCACCCCACATCCCATATCCCCATCCCAGATTCCTATCCCACATTCCCACCCCACATCCCCATCCCACATCCCCGTTCCCAAGGATCCTTTGGAATCTGGTCCCCCTTCAGAGAGGCTCAGGACACCCCGGATGCTCCCAATCCCAAAACCCCAATCCCAAAACCCCAATCCCAAACTCCCTTCCTGGACCGGGATCCCCCTTCCCGGGAAGAACCTGGCCACCGACCCCCCCCGCCCCCGTTTAGGGACACGAATCCATCCCAAAATCCATAAGGAATGTTTCATTCCCGCCGGAGCGCCCCCCAGAACGCCGGGATCGCACCCCGGGGGTGTCCCAGCCCATTCCCGGCGTATCCCGCCTTATCCAGGGGCTCGGGACCCCCCTTCCCGCTGCGGGACCCCCCTTTTTCCAGGGAAAGGGGAGGGCTGGGAAGGGCCTGGCGAGGCCCCAGAATCCAAGGAAAAATTGCCAGTTTTGGCACAAACAGGGATCTTGGCCGGCGCCGGGATTTTCCATGACTCCATCCCGACCCCCCCGGCCGCGCTGGTCGGGGGGAGGGGAGGGATCAGGCACCCCCCACATCCCAAAAATTCCAGGGAGGGGGAAGGAATCCCAGTGCGGGTCCGAATCCCTTTGGGAATGAGCCTGGAATTTGGGATGTGGGAATAAAGGGAGGAGTTCAGGGTCTGGCCCCACATCCAGCCCCACCCCCCACCCCACCCCAAATCCCATCGGGAATGGGGATTCCTGGGGATTCCGGATCCTTGGGATCCCATGGGGGGCTCCCAGATGGATCCAGCGGCGGCTCCATGGAATGAGATCTGGAAAAGGGGGAGATGGAGCCGAGGGGATTTGGGGATGTGGAAAGAGAGAGGGATGGAGGGAAGGATGGATGATGGATGGAGGATGGATGATGGATGGAGGATGGATGATGGATGGAGGATGGATGATGGATGGAGGATGGATGATGGATGGAGGATGGATGATGGATGGAGGATGGATGATGGATGGAGGATGGATGATGGATGGAGGATGGATGATGGATGGAGGATGGATGATGGATGGAGGATGGATGATGGATGGAGGATGGATGATGGATGGAGGATGGATGATGGATGGAGGATGGATGATGGATGGAGGATGGATGATGGATGGAGGATGGATGATGGATGGAGGATGGATGATGGATGGAGGATGGATGATGGATGGAGGATGGATGATGGATGGAGGATGGATGATGGATGGAGGATGGATGATGGATGGAGGATGGATGATGGATGGAGGATGGATGATGGATGGAGGATGGATGATGGATGGAGGATGGATGATGGATGGAGGATGGATGATGGATGGAGGATGGATGATGGATGGAGGATGGATGATGGATGGAGGATGGATGATGGATGGAGGATGGATGATGGATGGAGGATGGATGATGGATGGAGGATGGATGATGGATGGAGGATGGATGATGGATGGAGGATGGATGATGGATGGAGGATGGATGATGGATGGAGGATGGATGATGGATGGAGGATGGATGATGGATGGAGGATGGATGATGGATGGAGGATGGATGATGGATGGAGGATGGATGATGGATGGAGGATGGATGATGGATGGAGGATGGATGATGGATGGAGGATGGATGATGGATGGAGGATGGATGATGGATGGAGGATGGATGATGGATGGAGGATGGATGATGGATGGAGGATGGATGATGGATGGAGGATGGATGATGGATGGAGGATGGATGATGGATGGAGGATGGATGATGGATGGAGGATGGATGATGGATGGAGGATGGATGATGGATGGAGGATGGATGATGGATGGAGGATGGATGATGGATGGAGGATGGATGATGGATGGAGGATGGATGATGGATGGAGGATGGATGATGGATGGAGGATGGATGATGGATGGAGGATGGATGATGGATGGAGGATGGATGATGGATGGAGGATGGATGATGGATGGAGGATGGATGATGGATGGAGGATGGATGATGGATGGAGGATGGATGATGGATGGAGGATGGATGATGGATGGAGGATGGATGATGGATGGAGGATGGATGATGGATGGAGGATGGATGATGGATGGAGGATGGATGATGGATGGAGGATGGATGATGGATGGAGGATGGATGATGGATGGAGGATGGATGATGGATGGAGGATGGATGATGGATGGAGGATGGATGATGGATGGATGGATCCATGGATGGACAGCTGGCTCCATGGCTCCATGGGTGGATGGATGCATGGATACAAGGATCAGCTGGAACAAGAGCAGTCGGGATTCTGGGAATCCCAGGGGTCCCTCCAGGTCTTCATTCCCACTTCAGCCCATCCCAGATCCCATCCCCTGCTCCAGCTGCAGGAGCTGCCCTCAGCCCCATCCAGGGATTTTGGAATCCCAGCCCCATCCAGGGATTTTGGTGTCCCAGCCCCATCCAGGGATTTTGGTTGCCCTGCAGGACCCGGGTGTGTCCCATGGCCACATCTCTCAGTGCCAGCTCCATGTTATCCCATGGAATTCCACAGCCGCTCTTCCCGGGAATGCCAGGGTCTCCCGGGGGACAGCTGCGTCCTCTGCCCTGGCCTGGGGACAGCGGGACAATGATCCCAACTGGGAACAGCGGGATCCTTACTGGGATCAGTGGGATCCTTACTGGGAGTAGTGGGACTGGGGAAGGGCTGGCACCAGGAGGCTCCTTCCATCCCCCTGTCCCGATCCCTGAATCTCCCTGTTCCTCTTCCCTGGATCCCATCCCCTGCTTCCCTAAATCCCTGCCCCATTCCCCGCACCCCCTGCCCCATTCCCTAAATCCCTGTCCCATTCCCCCAATCCCTGCCCCATTCTCTGCCCCTTCCCCTAAGTCTCTGTCCCATTCCCTAAATCTCTTCCCCATTCTCTGCCCCTTCCCTAAGTCTCTGTCCCATTCCCTAAATCTCTGCCCCATTCCCTTGCCCCATTCCCTGCCCCATTCCCGCCCCATTCCCTGCCCCATTCCCTAAATCCCCGCCCCATTCCCAGCGCTCCCTCTCCCGCAGCTGTCCCGCTAATCCCGGCCATCCCTCTCTCCCCGAGCCGGGATTGGCTCCAGGCCCGGCTCCAGCCCCGCACCTGCTCCGGCCCCGGCTCCAGCCCCGCTTCTCCAGCCCTAAAAAGGCCAGAATTCCTTCGGGAAGTGTCATCCTCCCTCCCTGGGGACACGATCCCTGCTCCCGCCGCATCCTGAGCCCGGGACACGGGAAGGGTCGGGAATGGGGGCAGGAGGTGGGAAAGGAGCCAGAATTCCTGGCTTTATTCCCGCTGCGTTCCCAGAGGGACGTGCCCTTCTCTCCAGCACCATTCCTCGCCACCCGCGGCTCCCGGGGGGATTTGGGGGTCACCCCCCGCGGGGTTTTCCAGGGGTTTTCCCTCTTCCCGCTGGCTGGATGTGCCATTCCCGAGCTTCCCCCCGTCCTCAGACGTGCCGGAGCGCAGGCGGCTCCTGCGGAAACCGGGAGCGGGGGGGGATCGGGGGATTGAGGGACAGCTCGTGAACTCCCTTCCCTCGGGAAAGAGGGATAAAAATAACTCCGGGAGGCCGGAGAGGGACGGAGAGAGAGCCTGGAGAGGGCTGGAGAGGGCAGGGAAAGGCAGGGAAGGGAAGGAAAAAGGCAGGGAAAGGTGGGGAAAGGCAGGGAAAGGTGGGGAAAAGCAGGAAAAGGGAAAGGAAAGGTGCGGAAAGGAAAGGAAAGGAAAGGTGCGGAAAGGAAAGG
>NW_005087705.1:203331-213859 GCF_000331425.1 Pseudopodoces humilis
TATATAATATATCCCTAATTTATAATATTATACATATAAAACATGACCATATTATAATATAACGGTATTATATAATATTATAACCCTAATAATAATAATAATAATAATAGTAATATAACCCTAATATATAATATTATATATATAAAACTTGACCATACTATAATATAACCGTATTATATAATATTATAACTCTAATATATAATAATAAATATATAATAATATATATAATGATAATATATATAATATAACTCTAATATATTATAATATATATATAAAACATGACCATACTATAATATAACCCTATAATATAATATTATAACCGTAATATATAATAATAAATATATAATATATAATAATAATAATATGTATAATATAACCCTAATATATAATATTATATATATAAAATATGACCATACTATAACCCTATTATATAATATTGTAGCCCTAATATATAATATATATAATAATATACTTATATATTAATATATTTATATAATAATATATATAATATAACCCTAATATATATTATATATATAAAACATGACCATACTATAATAAAACCCTATAATATAATATTATAACACTAATATATAATAATATGTAATAATATATATAATAATATATAATATAACCCTATAACAATATAATATAATATAATATAATATAATATAATATAATATAATATAATATAATATAATATAATATAATGTAATATAATATAATGTAATGTAATGTAATGTAATGTAATGTAATGTAATGTTATGTAATGTTATGTAATGTAATATAATGTAATATAATGTAATGTAATATAATATAATGTAATGCCATGTAATGCAATGTAATGTAATATAATATAATATAATATCTATAAAACATGCCCCTACTCTAATACAACCCTATAATACAATCTTCATGCCCCCTGTCCATTCTCTATTACCCACTATGCAACATTTAACCCCTTCCTGCCCACCCCAGGCCTACTACTACTGCTTCATCACGCTGACCACCATCGGCTTCGGCGACTACGTGGCGCTGCAGAAGGACCAGGCTCTGCAGACGCAGCCCCAGTACGTGGCCTTCAGCTTCGTCTACATCCTGGCGGGGCTGACGGTCATCGGCGCCTTCCTCAACCTCGTGGTGCTGCGCTTCATGACCATGAACGCCGAGGACGAGAGGCGCGACGCCGAGCAGCGAGCGCTCCTGGGCCACGCGGTGCCCGGCCCCGCCGCAGCGCCCCCGGCCGAGAGAAGGTTCCGGAACGTTTACGCCGAGGTCCTGCACTTCCAGTCGGTTTGCTCGTGCCTGTGGTACAAAAGCCAGGAGAAGCTGCAGTATTCCATCCCCATGATTATTCCCAGGGATTTGTCGGGGTCGGATACGGCCGTGGAGCGCTCTTCGCCCGCTCGTTGCGTGGAGACTCCGGAGCATCGCTGCTTCTGCCGCTCCCGCCGTTCCGCCATCAGCTCCGTGTCCACCGGGCTCCAGAGCCTGGCGGCGTTCCCGGGATTCGCCAAGCGCCGCAGCTCCGTGTAGCCCCTTCCCCATCCCCGACCCAGCCCGGATCCCTCCCGGAGCGGGATGAGACCGCCTCGGGCTCCGGGACCGCGCCGGAGCGGGACCCCTTGGCTCCGGAATGGATTTTAATTTATCTTGGATTTTAATTTCAAACCTCTTGGATTTCCATTTCAAACCTCTTGGATTTTAATTTGAAACCTCCTAGATTTAAATTAAAACCTCTTGGATTTTTAGTTTCAAACCTCTTGAATTTTTAATTTCAAACCTCTCTTGGATTTTCATTTCAAAACTCTTGGATTTTAATTTCAAACCTCTTTTGGATTTAAATTTCAAACCTCTTGGATTTTAATTTCAAACCCCTTTTGGATTTTTAATTTCCAACCTCTCCTGGATTTTAATTTCAAACTTCTCTTGGATTTTTATTTCAAACCTCTTGGATTTTAATTTCAAACCCCTTTTGGATTTTTAATTTCCAACCTCTCCTGGATTTTAATTTAAAACCTCTCCTGGATTTGATTTTAAAAGCTCTTGGATTTTTATTTCACAAAAAAAAACCCCAAAACAATCCTTGAAAATGTGAAACTGGGGAGAGCCTCGGAATCCGGCGGGATCGAGGGGCAGCCAGTCCTGCCCTTTCCGCGCTCTGGATCCTCGGGAATTCCCCGGGAAGCGCGGAAGGCCACGGAAATCAGGCTAAGAGGGGCTTAGCCGGAGCTTTTCCACATCAGCCGCCCGGAAAAGCAGCCGGAGTCACGTAGGCCGCTCCAAAATCTGGGATTTGGGGCCGGATTAACCCTTTGGAGCCGGGGCAGAGCTGGGAGTCCTCAGGATTTAGCGGGAATCATCCATGGGAGGCTGGTTCATCCCGCAGGAATTCCGTTTGCATCCTCCCCGAGGCTCCGGGGGTGGATTTGTTCCTCCTGGGAAGGAGTTTTGGGGAAATCCGGGATATTTTCCCTTGGGATCCCCTTTTCCATCCTCACCGAGGCCCCAGAGGTGGAATTGTTCCCCTCAGGGAGGTTTTTTTGGGAATTTTTCCCCTGGGATCCCCCTTTCAATCCTCCCTGAGGTTCCAGGGATGGAATTCTTCCCCTCAGGGAGGTGTTTTTGGATAATCCGAGGTATTTTCCCCCTGGGATCTCCCTTTCCATCCTCCCCAAGTCTCCAGGGATGGAATTTTTCCCATCAGGGAGTTTTTTCTGGGAATTTTTCCCCTGGGATCCCCATTTCCATCTTCCCCAAGGCTCCAGGGATGGAACTGTTCCCATCCAGGACATTTTTGGGGGGAATTTTTCCCCTGGGATCCCCCTTTCCATCCTCCCCGAGGCTCCAGGGATGGAATTCTTACCTGGGAAAGTGTTTTGGATAATCTGGGATATTTTCCCTTGGAATCACCATCTCCATCCTTCCCAAAGCTCTGGGATGGAATTGTTCCCATCCAGGAGGGTTTTTATGGGAATTTTTCCCCCTGGGATCCCCCTTCCCATCCTCCCCGAGGCTCCAGGGATGGAATTTTTCCCATCAGGGAGTTTTTTCTGGGAATTTTTTTCCCTGGGATCCCCATTTCCATCCTCCCCAGGGCCCCAGGGATGGAATTGTTCCTCCTGGAAAGGGGTTTTGGGGAAATCTGGGATATTTTTCCCCGGGATCTCCATCTCCACTCTCCCCGAGGATCCAGGGATGGAATTGTTCCCGTCCAGGAGGGGTTTTTTTTTGGGAATTTTTCCCCTGGGATCCCCATCTCCATCCTCCCCGAGGCTCTGGGAATGGGATTTTTTCCCTCAGGGAGGAATTTTGGGATCCCCCGGGATCCCCGTTTCCCATCCTCGCCAGGACTCCGGGGGTGGAGTCTTTCCCTCAGAGAAGCATCTGGGGGAAATTCGGGATATCACAACACTTTTCCATACTTGCCCCCACACCCCACCACCGCCCTCACCCCTGGGATACTCCCGGAATTCCCTGGGATACCCCGGGGGTCGCTTCTGTCACCGCCGCCCCCACGGGGAAGCAAAAATTCCCTCTTTTCCCATTCCCACTTTTCCAGGATGGGATTTTCCCCTCCCGGCACCCAAAGCGCCCTCAAGGAGGAATCTGGGGACGTTTTGTCACTTTTCTGGAGAGGAAAATCCATGGATTTCTGATCCTTGAGATTCCAGAGGGTGTCGGTTACCGACGGCGCTGCCCGTGGAATTCCGGGAATATCCGTCGGAGACGAGGCTCGGGGGACGCTTCCCGACGATTCCAGGGAGGAATTCCCGATTCCCGCCGGGAAGGGCTTCCCTGGGTCTGACGCCAAAGCCGATCGGTCCCGCTGGACCCAATTCCTTGGAGAGAGAAATAAAGGATTGCCGGAAGCTCGGGAGAGTCTGGGATCTTCCCACGGGATATGGGGAGGGAGGAGGGGCTGGGAAAGGAGGATCCCGATCCCCTGGGATCACAGCTTTGCTTCCAGTAATTCCCTCGGGATCTGGGAGAGGAGGATCCCGATCCCCGGGATCACAGGATTGCCTCCAGTAATTCGGGATCTGGGAGAGGAGGATCCCGATCCCCGGGATCACGGCATCGCCTCCAGTAATTCTCTCGGGATCTGGGAGAGGAGGATCCCGATCCCCTGGGATCACAGCTTTGCCTCCAGTAATTCCCTTGGGATCTGGGAGAGGAGGATCCCGATCCTTTGGGATCTTGGCATCACCTCCAGTTCTTTTCCTCGGGATCTGGGAAAGGAGGATCCCAATCCTTTGGGATCTCAGCTTTGCTTCCAGTCCTTCCAGCTGAGGACTGGGAGAGGAGGATCCCGATCCCCTGGGATCGCGGGATCGCAGGATCGCCTCCAGTAATTCCCTCGGGATCTGGGAAAGGAGGATCCAATCCTTTGGGATCTCAACACCATCTCCAGTAATTCCCTCGGGATCTGGGAAAGGAGGATCCTGATCCTTTGGGACTTGGGATTCTTCCCTCAGGATCGGAGGATCCCAATCCTTTGGGATCTCAGTTCCTTTCCTTGGGATCTGGGAAAAGAGGATCCCGATCCCCGGGATCTTGGCTCCTTCCCTTGGGATCTGCGGGGGGTGGAGGGCTCAGAGAGGAGGATCAGGATCCTCTGGGATTCCCCCTCGCTGCCGCTCCAGCAGGGACCGGGAAACGCTGGATTTTCCTTGGGATAAGACTCGATCCCACTCCTGAGCTTTCCCGGGATGAGGGAGAGGAAGGGAGGAGAAGATGTGGCTTGGAGCTCATCCAGGGATTTCCTTTGGGAAAAGGAATTCCTGGAGCAAGGCCAAGCTGGACAGGGCTTGGAGCAGCCGGGGATGGAGGGAAGTGTGGGGGTGGGAATGGGATGGAATTCCAGAGCCCTTCCGCTTTGTCCTGCCCTCCGGCCCTTTCCCAAATCCCAGCTCTCCCGGAGCCCCTGGAGCCTCGGGAAGCGGCTCCCAGCATTCCCGGGATCCTTCCCTGATCCGGCTGCACATTCCCGGCTCTCCCAGCCCGGGATTGGATCCAGCCCCATCCTTGAGAAGGAATTTTGGGTTCCAGGGGCTTCACTGGGAATCTCAGGACTCCAGGAAGGGTCTCCCTTCCCTTTCCCATCCCTGAATTCCACAAAAATCCCCCGGGATGGATCCTGAGTGTCCTCGATCCCAGAATCCTCAACACCTCCCAACATCCCAGGCTGCTCCAAGCCCCATCCCAGCTTTCCTTGGGCGCTCCCAGGGATTCTCTGGGAATTCCTTCCCAAGCTCCCAGCCCCAGCTCCCCTTTCCCAGTGGGAAGCCATTCCCTGGCTCCTGGCCCTGCGGCCCTTTCCCAAATCCCAGCTCTCCCGGAGCCCCTGGAGCCTCGGGAAGCGGCTCCCAGCATTCCCGGGATCCTTCCCTGATCCGGCCGCACATTCCCGGCTCTCCCAGCCTGGATCCAGAGCATCTCCATGTCCCTTCTTTCTTTCTGCCCCTGGAATTTAGCTCGCAGGGGGTATCCATGGATCCATGGATGCATCCATCTATCCATCATCCATCATCCATCCATCCATCCATCCCTGGATCCTTTAATCCCATCCCACTTTCCACGCCCAAATTCCTGACGGAGAAGGGTCCGGAGCCAGGAGTTTCCCAGGGCCGGGACACAAAGCTCTGTCCCCTCCACAAACCATTCCCGAGGGATCCAGAGGGATCCACAGGGACACAGCGAGAGCGGAGGAGCCTCCAGGCAGATTCCCAGAGTTCGGACTCCCAGATTCAGGAATCCTGAGCCATTTTTTTTCTCCTCTTAAAGCCGTGAAATTTTCCCTGCCAGCCTTATCCCAAATATTTACAGTCAATTGGAGCCACTCGAAATTCCTGCCCAGTGCCAGGGGAAACTCATCCCAGTTCTCATCCCAGTTCTCATCCCAAAGCTCATCCCAAAGCTCATCCCAAAGTTCATCCCAAAGCTCATCCCAAGGCTAATCCCAAGGCTCATCCCAAGGCTCATCCCAGGGTTCAGCCCAAGGCTCATCCCAAGGCTCATCCCAAAGTTCATCCCAAAGCTCATCCCAAGGCTCATCCCAAAGCTCATCCCAAAGCTCATCCCAAAGCTCATCCCAAGGCTCATCCCAGGGTTCAGCCCAAGGCTCATCCCAAAGCTCATCCCACTTCTCATCCCAAGGCTCATCCCAGGGCTCATCCCAAAGCTCATCCCAAAGCTCATCCCAAGGCTCATCCCAAAGCTCATCCCAAGGCTCATCCCAAGGCTAATCCCAAGGCTCATCCCAAGGCTCATCCCAAGGCTCATCCCAAGGCTCATCCCACTTCTCATCCCAAGGCTCGTCCGAGGGATCATCCCAACTCCTCTGGGAACGGGAAGGAAATGTCATTATCCCGGCAGGAAAGGGGGTGGGAAACAGGGAAAAATTGGGAAAACTGAGGAAAAAAAAATAAAGGAAAAACGGGGCTGGTTTGGGATCCGAGGACGTTTTTGGAGATCCGGAATTTAATTATTTAAAAAAAAAAAATCCTTATTCCGTGTTTAAATTTTTTCTTGGAAAATTCCTTTTTCCCAAGGAATGAAAAAAACTCTGGGAGATGACGCTGGGAAGGAAAATCCTGGAATTTTGGGTCCTTCCAGGGTCACATTTGGGTCCTTCCAGGGTCATATTCGGGTTCCCCCCCGGATGATTCCCCCCCTTCCCCAACTCTCCGACACCCCCCAGCATGGGAAGGGTTAATCCCATCCCCCTCCCGGCCTTGGAAAAAAACCTGGATTGGGAATTTCACTCCCACTGCCCCTCCCCTCGCGTCTGCCGAGGGTCACGGCCTCTGGAAAAGGGATGGGAATGGGAATGGGAATGGGAATGGGAATGGGAATGGGAATGGGAAAGGGAATGGGAATGGGAATGGGAATGGGAATGGGAATGGGAATGGGAATGGGATGGGAAAGGGATGGGAATGGGAATGGGAAAGGGAAAGGGAATGGGAACGGGAATGGGATGGGAATGGAAAAACAATTCATCTCTGGCTGCGGGGGAGGCCCAGGGGGGATGGGGGGAATTATCCCGGGTCTATCCCGGGTTTATCCCAGGTTTATCCCGGGTTTATCCCAGGTCTGTCCCAGGTTTGTCCTGGGTTTATCCCAGGTTTATCCCAGGTCCATCCCGGGTTTATCCTGGGCAGGTTCATTCCCGGTTTATCACAGGTTTATTCCAGATTTATCCCAGGTTTATCCCAGGTTTATCCCGAATTTATCCCAGGTTTATCGCGGGATGGTTCATTCCCGGTTTATCACGGGTTTATTCCAGATTTATCCCAGGTCTATCCCAGGTTTATCCTGGGTTTATCCCGGTTTATCCCGGGCAGGTTTATCCCAGATTAATCCCGGCTCTATCCCGGGTTAATCCCGGCTTTATCCCGGGTTAATCCCGGTTTATCCCGGCCGGGCCCTGCAGGTCCCGAATCCCGGGATCGGCTCCCGGCGATCCCGGTCCCGCTCCGCCAGCGCCACCTGCCGGACACGGGGGGGACACGGGACTGGAATTCCCGGGATGGGAATCACCGGGACAGAATTCCCGGGACAGAATCACCGGGACAGAATTCCCGGGACAGAATCACCGGGACAGAATTACCGGGACAGAATTCCCGGGACAGAATCACCGGGACAGAATCACCGGGACAGAATTCCCGGGACAGAATCACCAGGACAGAATTCCCGGGACAGAATTCCCGGGACAGAATTCCCAGGACAGAAATCCCGGGATGGAAACCACCGGGACAGAATTCCCAGGAGAAAATTCCCAGGAGAGGATTCCCAGGCCAGCGGCGCGGTCGGGAGGGGGTGGCTTTATGCAAATTAGGGGGCGTGTTTTCACACCAGCCCCTCCCATTGCCGCGTGGGCGTGGCCAGTCAGAGCCGGGCGGGGTTTCCCTTGGGGGCGTGGCCATGGGCGTGTCCCTGTTGGGGGCGGGGCCAAGGCTCGCGCTCCTGCTCCTCCCCGGCTCCTTCAAAGCCCTGGCGGCCGAGTGAGACCCCAAAAATCCCCCGGGACCCCCCGAACACACCCGAACCTCTCCGAACCCCCCCGAGCCTTTCCGAACCCCCCGAAGCCTCCCGAACCCCCCCGGGACCCCCCGAAGTCACCCGGGCCCCCCCCGGGACCTCCCGACCCCTCCCGATCCTCTCCGAACCCCCCCCCCGGGACTCCCGAATCCACCCGAACCTTTCCGAACCCACCCGGGACCCCCAGAACCTCCCCGAACCCACCCGGATACACCCGAACCTCCGGAACCCACCCGAACGCACCCGGGACCCCCCGAACCCTGCCGAACCTCCCCGAACCCACCGGAATCCCCTGGGACTCCCGGGACCCCCCCGAGACCACCCCGGGACCCTCCGAATTCACACGGGACCCTCCGAACTCACCCGAACCCCCCCGGGAACCCCCGAACTCACCTGAACCCCCCCGGACCCCCCCGGGACTCCCGAACCCACCCGAACTCACCCGAACCCCCCCGGATCCCCTTGAGTGGCCTTGGGGTCCCCTCCCTGCCCCCCCCTCCCCGGGATTTGGGGTCACCTCGGGGTCCCCACCCCACATCAGGATCCTTTTTGGGGGGAGATCCTTTTAAGGGGGATCTTTTTGGGGGGGATTTTGGGGGGATTCTTTTAAGGGGGATCCTTTTTGGGGGGATCATTTTTGGGGGATCCTTTTTGGGGAGATTTGGGGGGGATCCTTTTCAGGGGGATCCTTTTTGGGGGAATCTTTTTTGGGAGGATTTTTTGGGGGGGCCCTTTTTGGGGGGATTTTTTTGGGAATTCCTTTTTGGGGGGAGGATTTTTGGGGAGGATTTTGGGGAGGGATTTTGGTGGGGGATCCTTTTTGGAGGGATTTTGGTGGGAGCTCCTTTTTTGGGGGGGATCCTTCTTGGGGGGATCCTTTCGGGGGGATTTTTGGGGGATCCTTTTTAGGAGGATCCTTTATAGGGGGGGGATTCTTTGGGGGGATTTTGGGGGGGATCATTTGGGGGGGATCCTTCTGGGGGCCTCCAGCTCCTTTTGGGGCTGGAGAAGGAATTTGGGGTTTTCCAGCCGATTTTGGGGTGCTGCCTCCCCCCTCCCCACCCCCAGATCCCCTTGCGGCTCCTCCCGCACCCCAAAATCCCGGGAAGGGCTGGAGTGACGTCATTCCCACCCCATCGCCATCCCAAAATCTTCCCGGGCAGGGCGGCCGTTCCTGCTTTCAATCCCATTCCCAATTCCAGCCCCATTCCCGATTCCAGCCCCATTCCCAATTCCAGCCCCATTCCCGATTCCAGCCCCATTCCCAATTCCAATCCCATTCCCAATTCCAATCCCAATCCTGCCTGTGATCCCCCCCGTTCCAGCTTCCAGCCTCTAATTCCATGTTCCAGCCCCCATTCCAGGTTCCATCCCGCCATTCCAGCTTTTCCAGCCTCATTCCGCATTCCAGCCCCCCTTTCCCATTTCCCTCAGGCCGCCGGGACGGGATGTTCCCGGGGGAGTTTTCCTGCCTCCCTCTCCAGCTTTTCCAGCCCCAATTCCCACAGGATTCCCGTTTCCAACCCCTTTTCCTTCCCACCATCCCCTTTTCCCAGCTTTTCCAGCCCCAGTTCCCAAGGGAGAATTCCCATTTCCTTCCCCCCATCCCATTTTTCCAGCTCCCAGCTCCCGTTCTCCCAGCCCGCCGCGCTTCCTCATCCTCCAAATCCCGGGATTCGGCCCCGCTCCACAGCGGAATTCCCGGGAATGGGAAGGGCTGGGGGAGAGGGAGGGTGGTGGCGGCGATCGGGGATGAGGGATCAACGCCAGGAATGTTCCTTGGGATCGGCATCCCGGGGGTTAGGATTGGGAATTCTGGCTGGGAATATTCCCTTGGGATCAGCATCCCAGGGATTTGGGATCGGGAATTCTCCTGGCTGGGAATGTTCCCTTGGGATTGGAATCCCAGGGTTTGGGATTGGGAATTCTCCTGGTCAGGAATGTTCCTCGGGATCAGCATCCTGGGGTTGGGATTGGGAATTGTCTCAGCTGGGAATGTTCCTCGGGATCAGCATCCTGGGAATTCGGATTGGGAATTCTCCCAGCTGGGAATGTCAGCGAGGGGTGGAGCGGCTGTGCCGGCTCTTCCCGGTGGGATACGGACCCACGGAGCCTCGGATCCATTCCCGAGGGATCGGGGTGGGATTGGGGTGGGATCGGGATGGGATCGGGATGGGATCGGGGTGGGATCGGGGTGGGATTGGGATGGGATTGGGGTGGGATTGGGGCTGGATCCCCCCACTCCCAAATTTGTGTTCCCAATAAAGGCCCTGTGCTCATTCCATGTGGGTGGTCCGGCAGAAATTTGGGAATTCTCAGGGATGGCAAAGGACAGGGACAGGATCCAGGTCCGTGGGATTGGGACAGCCCCTGGCACTGGGATCTGTGTCCCTTGGGATGGGGACAGCCCCTGACACTGGGATCTGTGTCCTTGGGACCAGGATCCATGTCCCACAGGATCAGGACAGGTCCTGGCCCCAGAATCTGT
>NW_005087705.1:213869-225610 GCF_000331425.1 Pseudopodoces humilis
GGATCCGTGTCCCACAGGATCAGGACAGGCCCCGGTGCCCGGAACTGTATCCCTGGCACTGGGATTCACGTCCCTGGCACTGGGATCTGTATCCCATGGGATGGGAACAGGTCCTGGCACACGGATCTGTGTCTGTGGGATGGAAACAGCTCCTGGCCCTGGAATCCGTGTCCTTGGCACTGGGATCCGCATCCCACGGGATCAGGACAGGCCCTGGCACCAGGATCCATATCCCACGGGATGGGAACGGGCCCTGGCACCCGGAACTTTGTCACTAGCACTGGGATCCACATCTGTGGGATCAGGACAGGTCCTGGCCCCAGAATCTGTGTCCTGGCACTGGGATCCATGTCCCATGGGATCAGGACAGCCCCCGGCACTCGGATCCGTGTCCCATGGGATGGGAACAGGTCCTGACACTGGGATCCGTGTCCCTTACACCGGGATCAGAGTCCATGGGATGGGGACAGGCCCTGGCACCCGGATCCGTGTCCCTGGCACTGGGATCTGCATCCCACGGGATCAGGACAGGCCTGGGCACCCAGATCCGTGTCCCACAGGATGGGAACAGGCCCTGGCACTGGGATCCGTGTCCTGGCACCGGGATCTGTGTCCCATGGGATGGGGATGGGTTCTGGCACCAGGATCCATGTCCTGGCACCGGGATCCATGTCCTGGCACCGGGATCCACATCCCTGGCACCGGGATCCACGTCCTGGCACCGGGATCCATGTCCTGGCACCGGGATCCATGTCCCATGGGATGGGGACGGGTTCTGGCACCAGGATCCATGTCCTGGCACTGGGATCCATGTCCTGGCACTGGGATCCATGTCCTGGCACCGGGATCCACATCCCTGGCACCGGGATCCATGTCCTGGCACTGGGATCCATGTCCTGGCACCGGGATCCACATCCCTGGCACCGGGATCCATGTCCTGGCACTGGGATCCATGTCCTGGCACCGGGATCCACATCCCTGGCACTGGGATCCACGTCCTGGCACCAGGATCCATGTCCTGGCACCGGGATCCATGTCCCATGGGATGGGGACGGGTTCTGGCACCAGGATCCATGTCCTGGCACTGGGATCCATGTCCTGGCACCGGAATCCATGTCCTGGCACTGGGATCCGCCTCCCCCGGGACAGGGAGAGACCCCCAAACCCGGGGGGGCTCCCGCCGGATCAGATTTGGGACCGGCGCCGGATTCCTCAACTCCACAATTCCACAGCGACCAAACCGAGGCCGTTTCCCCTCGGGATTATCCCAAAAAACTCCGGGATCAGAGCCAGGGGCTTCAGCGGCTTCGACTCTACCTTTATTTCCCGCCCGGGGCCCCGGCGGCTCCCGGCGGCAGCGGGAAGGGTCGGGAAGGGCGCGGTGACAATTCCCCCCTGGAAGGGGGATCCGGAGGGGCGGCGGCATCGCCCGGCTACTCTCTGGGAAGGAGGGGAAAAAATCGGGATGAGCCCGGCGTTATCCCCCGGCGGGGATGTTTTCTGGGAAGCGGCCGGACTCACACGGCGTTCTCCTTGAAGCGCTGGAGCGCCTGCTCGGCCACCATCTCCATGAACCTGGGATCATCCCACGGGATCTCCCCGGGCACGCTCAGCTCCAGCGGCTCCGAGTCGAAGAGCTGCACCGTCACCTGCGTGTCCGGCGGCGCCGACGGGTCCTCGGCATTGGGAGCCTTGGACAGCACCTGGAAGCGCCGCGCCGGGGTCATCCCGCGGGATGATCCCGAGCTCCGAAGTGGGAACGGCCCCGGGAGGGCCCCTGAGCTTGGCTCCCGTCCCGGCGTTCCCGGCCGGAGCACAAAGGGCTCTTTGTGGCCGTGTCCCACTTTCCGCCTCTCCCGGCGTTCCCGAGGCCGAGGCTCACCGTGGTAACCTGCAGGAAGCCGTCGGATCCCATGGAATGGTTGGCCAGGCGGGACACCCAGCCGAACTGGCGGTTCATCCGCTCCAGGAGGCCGGAGGTGTTGAGCATCTCCTGCTGGAATTCCCGGAGCAGGGAATCGTAGCGGCGCGTGAAGCGCTCGGCCACGCGCACGGCGTCCTCCAGCTGCTGCCGCAGCTCCTGCTGGGACGGGTCCTCCTGCCCGCAGTCTGGGATAACAGCGGGAAAACAACGGGAAAACAACGGGAAAACAACGGGAAAAACAAGGGGAAAACAACAGGAAAACAAGAGGATAATGGGAACGTGGGATGGGATGGGATGGGATGGGATCCATGGGATGGGATCCATGGGATGGGATGGGATGGGATGGGATGGATGGGATGGGATGGGGTCAGAATGGCCCTAGGGGTTCATCCCATCTCATTATCCCATCCCATTATCCCATTATCCCATCCCATCCCCCAGAGCCAATGGATGCATCCCAAATCCTCAATCCCCCCCCCCAGAGCCATCCCATGGCCCCCAAACCCTGAATTGTTCCTCCCATTCCCAGTTCCCATCCCCTTTCCCATTATTCCCATCCCCACCCCCATTCCCATTATTCCCATTATTCCCATTATTCCCATTATTCCCATTATTCCCATCCCATCCCCACCTCCATTCCCATTCCCATCCCATTCCCATCCCATTCCCATTCCCATTATTCCCATTCCCACTCCCGTCCCCATTCCATTCCTGTCCCCTTTCCCAGTTCCCATCCCCTTTCCCATTATTCCCATCCCCATTCCCATCACTCCCATCATCCCCATCATTCCCGTCATTCCCGTCATTCCCGTTATTCCCGTTATTCCCAGCTCACCGAGGGCCAGGATCTCCCGGCACTCCTCGCACTCATCCCGCATCCGCAGGCACCCGGCCGAGTTCCGCCGGATCTCCCGGCAAACCATCCGGTCGTTGCTGAAATTCCGGGATTCTGCGGGAATTCCGGGCCGGCCTCAGCTCCCCAAATCCCCCCCAAGCCCGGGAGCTCCCCCCAGGTGCCGGAAAATTTGGGAATTTTCCTTGGAATTTGGGCCCCTCCCGTCCCCGGGGCTGCGTCGGCAGACGGTGACGGCACAGGTGGCAACATTCCCAGAAAAAACATGGGATGCGATCCCGAAAAACCCCAAACAGCACAAAAACATGGGATGTGATCCCAAAAAACCAGAAAAATATCGGATGAAATCCCACGAAAACACCAAGAGCAAAGAAACATCGGCTGCGATCCCAAAAAATCCACAAAAACATCAGATGCAATCCCAAAAAAATAACAAACACCACAAAAACATCGGATGAAATCCCGAAAAAACCACAAAAACATCGGCTGCAATCCCAAAAAACCCCAAACAGCACAAAAACATGGGATGTGATCCCAAAAACCCACAAAAACATCGGCTGAAATCCCAAAAGAAACCCAAACACCATAAGAACATCGGATGAAATCCCGAAAAACCCCAACAGTGAAAGCATGGGATGCGATCCCAAAAAAACACAGGAAACAGGGAAAGAACATCGGCTGCAAATCCCAAAGAAAATAACGAACACGACAGAAACACGGGATGCGATCCCAAAAAAACAACAAACACCGAAAGAACATTGGATGCGATCCCGAAAAACCACAAAAACATCGGCTGCCATCCCAAGGAAAAAAAAACCCCCAAGCACCTGCAGTATTCCCGAAAAAATCACCTGCAGCATTCCCAAAGAAAAAAAAAGCCGGGAATTTTCCCCCAAGAAACCGTCAGCAATATTCCCAAAAAACCCCAGCGGCATTCCCAGGAAAACCAGAATCCTGCAACATTCCCAAACTAAAAAAAGCCGGGAATATTCCCCAAAAAAATCCGCAGAATTCCCAAGAAACCCAAAGTCTTGCAGCATTCCCAAAAAAACCATCGGCAGCATTCCCAGGAAAACCAGAATCCTGCAACATTCCCAAACTAAAAAAGACGGGAACATTCCCAAAAAACCCAAATTCTTGCAACATTCCCAAAAAAACCCATCAGCAAAATTCCCAAAAAACCCAAACTCCCCAAGATTCCCAAAATTCCCCGTTCCCCCGACAGCTGCCAGGACTGAGTGGAGCCGACATCCCAAAATCCCGGCCCGCAAACGGCGGGATCCGGCCATTCCCGCTTTTTCCATTCCCGCTTTTTCCATTCCCGCAATTCCCAGGCCCGTCCCATCAGGACTGAGCTCATCCTCGGAATTCCCAAGGATTTCCCAGGAACCTCATCCCTAAACCCACCGGAGTTTGGGGATTTTTGGGAATCTCATCCCTAAATCCACCAACATTTTGGGATTTTCAGGAATCTCATCCCTAAATCCACCAACATTTTGGGATTTTCAGGAATCTCATCCCTAAAACCGCTGGAATTTGGGGACTTTTTGGGAATCTCATCCCTAAACCCGCTGGCGTTTAGGGATTTTTGGGAATCTAATCCCTAAAACCGCCAGAATTTGGGATTTCCTGGGAATCTCATCCCTAAAATCACTGACACTTCAGGATTTTTGGGAATCTCATCCCTAAACCTGCTGACATTTTGGGATTTTTTGGGAATCTCATCACTAAACCCACTGGAGTTTGAAGATTTTTTGGCAATCTCATCCCTAAACCTGCCAGAATTTGGGGATTTTCGGGAATCTCATCCCTAAACCTGCCAGAATCTGTGGATTTTCGGGAATCTCATCCCTAAACCTGCCAGAATCTGTGGATTTTCGGGAATCTCATCCCTAAACCTGCCAGAATTTGGGGATTTTCGGGAATCTCATCCCTAAACCTGCCAGAATTTGGGGATTTTCGGGAATCTCATCCCTAAACCCGCCGGAATTTGGGATCCCGCGGCCCCGATCCCGCTTCCCAACCTTTTACCTGTCCCGAATATTCCCGAGGGATCGTCCCAGTTCCCGCGGGCGTTTTCCAGCATGCGCTGGCTGAACTGGAAGAGCGGCTGGAAGAGCTCCTGGAATCCGTGCGGGGGCTGCCGGAAAAGCGGGAAGAGCTCCCCGGAAAAGCGGCGGAAGCGCCGGCGCTCCGCCGGCTCCTCCCGGAATCCTCCGAAGGGAGCCTGGAAAAAGGGATGGAGCCACCCCTGGACCTGGGAGCTCTCCCGGAAAATCTCGTCCATCCCGTCCTCCAGAATTCCGAAGCGCTCCTCCAGCTCCTCCAGCTGCCGCTCCTGGCGCTGGTCCCGCTCCAGCAGCGATTCCAACCGCTCGCCCTCCGACCACACCGACACCGGAGACGAATTGTTCAGGAATTCCTCCAGCTGCAGCGGCACCGGCATCAAAATCCGCCCCTTCCCGGCGCCATCCAGCCGGGAATGGGATCCCGGAAAATTCCGCCTTTCCTGGTATCCCCCAGTGCTGTTTTCCCAGGGTTTTCCTGGTTTTCCCCTTTTTTCCCAGCGTTTTCCTGTGGTTTTCCCGGTTTTCCCCTTTTTTCCTGCTGTTTTCCTGTGGTTTTCCTGGTTTTCCCCTTTTTTCCTGCTGTTTTCCTGTGGTTTTCCCCTTTTTTCCCAGCGTTTTCCTGTGGTTTTCCCGGTTTTCCCCTTTTTTCCTGCTGTTTTCCTGTGGTTTTCCCCTTTTTTCCCAGCGTTTTCCTGTGGTTTTCCCAGTTTTCCCCTTTTTCCCAGCGTTTTCCTGTGGTTTTCCTGGTTTTCCCCTTTTTTCCCAGCGTTTTCCTGTGGTTTTCCCAGTTTTCCCCTTTTTTCCTGCTGTTTTCCTGTGGTTTTCCTGGTTTTCCCCTTTTTTCCCAGTGTTTTCCTGTGGTTTTCCTGGTTTTCCCCTTTTTTCCTGCTGTTTTCCTGTGGTTTTCCTGGTTTTCCCCTTTTTTCCCAGCGTTTTCCTGTGGTTTTCCCCTTTTTCCCTGGTGTTTTCCTGTGGTTTTCCCCTTTTTTCCTGGTGTTTTCCCGGTGTTTTCCTGTTGTTTTCCCCCCAGTGTTTTCCTGGTGGTTTTCCCGGTGTTTTCCTGGTGTTTTCCCCAGCAATTCCTCCTTTTCCTCACAGAGTTTTCCCGGTGTTTTCCTGGTGGTTTTCCCTGTGTTTTCCTCTTGTTTCCCTGTTGCTTCCCCATTGTTTTCCCCTTGTTCTCCTGGTGTTTTCCCATTGTTTTCCCACTGTTTTCCTGGTGTTCTCCCCATCATTTTCCCCCTTTTTCCCCACAGAGTTTTCCCGGTGTTTTCCTCATTATTCCCCTGTTATTTCCTCATTATTTTCCCATTATTTCCCACTTCTTTCCCCCCTTGTTTCCCCCTTATTTCCCCGTTCTTTTCCCTGTTGTTTCCCAGTGTTTTCCCCTTTGTTTTCCCATTGTTTCCCCCTTCTTTTCCCCATTTCTTCCCCATTATTTTCCCATAATTTCCCCATTATTCCCGTTATTTCCCCATTCTTTTCCCCCTTTTCTTATCATCATTTTCCCCTTGTTCTCCCCATTATTTCCCCCATAATTTCCCCACTTTTTCCCCTCAATTCCCCCATTATTTTCCCCGTTTTTCCATAATTTCCCCATTATTTCCTCATTCCCTCCCCATTATTTCCCCCCTTTCTTCCCCATAATTTCCCTATAATTCCCCCATAATTTCCCCCGTTCTTTTCCCATAATTCCCCCATAATTCCCCCATTATTTCCCCCATTTTTCCCCCATTCTCTCCCCATTTTTCCCCCATTAATTCCCCCATTATTTCCCATTATTACCCCATAATTTCCCCATTACTCCCCCATAATTTCCCCATAATTCCCCACCATTCCCCCATAATTTCCCCATTCTCTTCCCATTCTTTTCCCATAATTCCCCAATAATTCCCCCATAATCTCCTGGTTATTTCCCAGTTGTTCCCCAGTTGTTCCCCGGTTGTTGCCCAGTTGTTCACGGGTTATTTCCCGGTTGTTCCCCAGTTATTCCCCGGTTATTTCCTGGTTATTTCCCGGTTGTTTCCTGGTTATTCCCAGGTTGTTTCCCGGTTATTCCCCGGTTTTTTCACGGTTATTTCCCCCATAATTTCCCGGTTGTTCCCCGGTTATTCCCTGGTTATTTCCCAGTTATTTCCCCATAATCTCCTGGTTATTTCCCGGTTGTTTCCCGGTTGTTCCCCAGTTCTTTCCCATTTTTTTCCCAGTTATTTCCTGGTTATTCCCTGGTTATTTCCCAGCTGTTCCCCGGTTGTTTCCCAATCATTCCCCCATAATTCCCCATTTGTTTCCCGGTTGTTCCCCGGTCATTCCTCGGTTATTTCCTGGTTGTTCCCCAGTTATTCCCCGGTTGTTTCTCGGTTATTTTCCTGTTGTTCCCTGGTTATTTCCCGGTTGTTCCCCCATAATTCCCCGGTTGTTTCCCGGTTGTTTCCCGGCTGTTCCCCGGTTGTTTCCCGGTTGTTTCCCGGTTGTTTCGGGCTGACCTGGCGGCCCAGCAGCCCGGCCCCGCTGTGGCAGGTTCGCGCGTACAGGCGGAGGCAGCGCTGCCTCAGGCAGGGCTTGCAGCGCTCCCAGAGCTCCCGCGCCTCCGGCCCGCAGCGCTCGCCCCGCAGCTCCAGCTCCTGCTCCTTCTGCCGCGCCACGCGCAGCGCTTCCTGCCGGGAATGACGCCGGATCAGACACACCGCGTTCCCGCAGCCACCGCGACGCATTCCCGGAGCCCCGGGATGGCATTCCCACAGTTCTGGCATGGCATTCCCAGAGTCCCAGGATGGCATTCCCAGAGTCCCGGGATGGCATTCCCAAAGTCCCGGGAGCTGCTGATTCCCGGCACGGCATTCCCAGAGTCCCGGCACGGCATTCCCAGAGTCCTGGGACGGCATTCCCGGAGTCCTGGGAGCCGCTGATTCCCAGCACTGCATTCCCGGAGCCCCGGGATGGCATTCCCAGAGTCCCGGAACAAACCGATCCCAATCACAGCATTCCCAGAGTCCTGGGATGACATTCCCAGAGCCCCGGGAGCTGCTGATTCCCGGAACGGCATTCCCAGATTTCCAGGATGCACCGACCTCCAGGATGGCATTCCCCATTCCCGGGACATTCAATCCCTGACTCAGCATTCCCTGTTCCCTGACTCAGCATTCCCTGTTCCCAGAATATCCAATCCCTGTTCCCTCACACAGCATTCCCTGTTCCCAAAATATCCAATCCCTGTTCCCTCACACAGCATTCCCTGTTCCCAAAATATCCAATCCCTGTTCCCTGACACAGCATTTCCTGTTCCCAGAATATCCAATCCCTGACACAGCATTCCCTGTTCCCGGGACGGCATTCCCTGCTCCCGGAACAAACCGATCCCAAACACGGCATTCCCAGACTCCCGGGACACCGCGACCCCCAGGATGGAATTCCCAGAATCCCGCGACACTCTGATCCTGACACAGCATTCCCAGAATCCTGGGACACGCCATTCCTGGTACGCCATTCCCAAAATCCCTGTAGACAGCGGTTCCCGGCGCACATTCCCAGAGTCCCGGGAGACAGCGACCCCAAAGATGGCGTTCCCTGTTCCCGGGATATCCAATCCCTGACACAGCATTCCCAGAGCCGTTCCCAGGATCCAGGACACACCATTCCCACCATGGCATCCCCCATTCCTGGTCCATCCCATTCCCAGACCATCCCAATCCCATTCCCAGGAAAGCATTCCCCGTTCCCAGTCCATCCCATTCCTGGGCCATCCCAATCCCAATCCCGTTCCCATTCCCATTCCCATCATTCCCAACCCCACCATTCCCACCATTCCCATTATTCCCACCATTCCCAGCTCCTTCCCATTCTGGATCCCGTCCAGCTCTCTCATCATTCCCGTTATTCCCGTTATTCCCATCATTCCCATCTCCTTCCCTCTCCGGGTCCATTCCAGCTCTCCCAGCAGCTCCCATTCCCAATCCCATCATTCCCACCATTCCCATCATTCTGTTATTCCCATTATTCCCACCTCCTTCCCACTCCGGGCCTTGTCCAGCTGTCCCATCATTCCCACCATTCCCATTATTCCCACCATTCCCACCATTCCCATCATTCCTGTTATTTCCCTTATCATTCCCATCACTTCTTTTCCGCTCCATGCCCATTCCAGCTCTCCCGGCAGTTCCCAATCCCATCATTCCTGTCATTCCCGTTATCATTCCCGTTATCATTCCCGTCATTCCCGTTATTCCCATTCCCATCACCTCCTTCCCACTCCGTGTCCGTTCCAGCTCTCCCAGCAGTTCTTGTTCCCAATCCCATCATTCCCATCATTCCCATCATTCCCATCATTCCCATTATTCCCATTATTCCCATTATCATTCCCATCATCTCTTTCCCACTCCGTGTCCATTCCAGCTCTCCCAGCAGCTCCCAATCCCATCATTCCCATCATTCCCATCATTCCCGTTATTCCCGTTATTCCCATCATTCCCATCTCCTTCCCTCTCTGGGTCCATTCCAGCTCTCCCAGCAGCTCCCATTCCCAATCCCATCATTCCCACCATTCCCATCATTCCTGTTATTCCCATTCCCATCACCTCTTTCCCACTCCGTGTCCATTCCAGCTCTCCCAGCAGTTCCCATTCCCAATCCCATCATTCCCATCATTCCCATTATTCCCGTTATCATTCCCGTTATCATCCCCATCACCTCCTTCCCACTCCGTGTCCATTCCAGCTCTCCCGGCAGTTCCCAATCCCATCATTCCCGTTATCATTCCCGTTATCATTCCCGTTATCATTCCCATTATCATTCCCGTCATTCCCGTTATTCCCATTCCCATCACCTCTTTCCCACTCCGTGTCCATTCCAGCTCTCCCAGCAGTTCTTGTTCCCAATCCCATCATTCCCATCATTCCCATTATTCCCATTATTCCCATTATCATTCCCATCATCTCTTTCCCACTCTGTGTCCATTCCAGCTCTCCCAGCAGCTCCCAATCCCATCATTCCCATCATTCCCATCATTCCCATTCCCGTTATTCCCATCATTCCCATCTCCTTCCCTCTCCGGGTCCATTCCAGCTCTCCCAGCAGCTCCCATTCCCAATCCCATCATTCCCACCATTCCCATCATTCCTGTTATTCCCATTCCCATCACCTCTTTCCCACTCCGTGTCCATTCCAGCTCTCCCAGCAGTTCCCATTCCCAATCCCATAATTCCCATCATTCCCATTATTCCTGTTATCATTCCCGTTATCATCCCCATCACCTCCTTCCCACTCCGTGTCCATTCCAGCTCTCCCGGCAGTTCCCAATCCCATCATTCCTGTCATTCCCGTTATCACTCCTGTTATCATTCCCGTTATCATTCCCGTTATTCCTGTTATTCCCATCACCTCTTTCCCGCTCCGTGTCTGTTCCAGCTCTCCCGGCAGTTCCCAATCCCATCATTCCCATCATTCCCACCATTCTCGTTATTCCCGTTATTATCATTCCCATCACCTCTTTCCCGCTCCGTGTCCATTCCAGCTCTCCCAGCAGCTCCCAATCCCATCATTCCCATCAATTCCCATTATTCCCGTTATTATCATTCCCACCATTCCCGTCATTCCCGTTATTCCCATTCCCATCACCTCTTTCCCGCTCCGTGTCCGTTCCAGCTCTCCCAGCAGTTCCCGCCGTTGTTTCCCGCTGTTTTCCAGCAGGGATTTCATCCGTCCCACTCCGCGCAGCGCCGCCTCCAGCTCCGCGTCCACCGCCCGGCTGCCCGCCGCCGACAGCTCTGATCCCAAAAAACATTCCCAAAAAAATTCCACATCCCAAAGGATTCCCTCCACCGCCCGGCTGCCCGCCGCCGACAGCTCTGATCCCAAAAAACATTCCCAAAAAAATTCCACATCCCAAAGGATTCCCTCCACCGCCCGGCTGCCCGCCGCCGACATCCCGAAAAACATTCCCAAACATTCCCAAAATTCCACATCCCAAAAAATTCCACATCCCAAAGGATTCCACCTTCCTGGCTGCCCACCGCCAACAGCTCTGATCCCAAAAAACATTCCCAGAAGTTCCACATCCCAAAACATTCCAAATCCCAAAATTCCATCCCCAAAAAATTCCATCCCCAAAAACATTAAATATCCCCCAAAAACTCCATCCCAAAAAACTCCAAATCCCAAAAAATTCCATCCCCAAAAACATTAAATATCCCCCAAAAACTCCATCCCAAAAAATTCCAAATCCCAAAAAATTCCATCCCAAAAAACTTCAAATCCCAAAAAAATTCCATCCCAAAAAACTCCAAATCCCAAAAAATTCCATCCCAAAAAATTGAACATCCCTTGGGAATTAAAACCCCCCAAAATTAAACATCCCCAAAATTAAAATGCCTGAAAATTAAATTTTCCCCTAAAATTAAATCCCCCCAAAAAATCCAAATCCCCCCCCAAATTAAAACCCACCTAATTAAATCCCCCTAATTAAACTAACCTAATTAAACCCCCCAAATTAACTCCCCCAAATTAAAGCCCTCCAATTAAATTCCCCCTAATTAAATAGCCCCAAATTAAAACCCCCAAAATTAAAACCCCCAAAATTAACCCCCCCAATTAAACCTCCCCAAATTAAAACCCCAATTATATCCCTCCTAATTAAACCCCCCAAATTAAAACCCCAAAACCCCCCAAATTAAAACCCCCAAATCAAAACCCCCTAATTAAACCCCCTAATTAAACCCCCCTAATTAAATCCCCAATTAACTCCCTCCAAATTAATCCCCCGAAATTAAAACCCCCGAAATTAAAAACCCCTCCAAATTAAAACCTCCCTAATTAAATCCCCCCAAATTAACCTCCCTAATTAAATTTACCCTTAATTAAAACCCCCCAACTTAAATCCCCCGATTTAAATCCCCCAAAT
>NW_005087705.1:252067-265010 GCF_000331425.1 Pseudopodoces humilis
AGGTTTCTCCCACTTTTCCCGAGGTTTCTCCCACTTTTCCCGAGGTTTCTCCCACTTTTCCCGAGGTTTTTCCCATTTTTTCCAGGTTTTTCCCGGGACTCACCTTGTGCAGGCGCAGGTAGACGTGGGCTGAGGAGAGCTTGTCCACGTGGAACCTGCGGAATGCCGGGAATTCCAGGGAATTCCAGGGAATTCCAGGGAATTCCAGGGAATTCCGGGGGATCCCCACCCCCACCCTGGTCCCAAATTCCCGATTCCCAAAACCCATTCCCAGGGATTTCCTGGGAATCGCCAATCCCGGGGCTGGGGGATGGGAGGAGAATTCCTGGGAATGCGGAGGGGAAAAATGGGGAAAAAGGGGGAAAAATGGGGAAAAAATGGGGAAAAATGGGAATAAAAATGGGGAAAAAATGGGGAAGAATGGGAAAAAATGGGAAAAAAAAATGGAGGGAAAATGAGGAAAAAATGGGGAAAAATGGTGAAAAAATGGGAAAAAAATGGGGAAAAATGGGAATAAAAATGGGGAAAAATTGGGAAAAAATGGGAATAAAAATGGGGAAAAATGGGGAAAAAATAGGAATAAAAATGGGAAAAAATGGGGAAAAATGGGAATAAAAATGGGGGAAAAGGGAATAAAAATGGGGAAAAATGGGGAAAAATGGGAATAAAAATGGGGAAAAAGGGAATAAAAATGGGGAAAAAGATGGGGGAAAAATGAGGAAAAATTGGGAAAAAAACGGGGAAAAAATGGGGAAGAATGGGAAAAAATGGGGAAAAAAATGGAGGGAAAATGAGGAAAAAATGGGGAAAAATGGGAATAAAAATGGGGAAAAATTGGGAAAAAAATGGGGAAAAATGGGGAAAAAGATGGGGGGAAAATGAGGAAAAATTGGGAAAAAAACAGGGAAAAAATGGGGAAGAATGGGAAAAAATGGGGGGAAAATGGAGGGAAAATGAGGAAAAAATGGGGAAAAATTGGGAAAAAATGGGAAAAAAATGGGGAAAAATGGGAATAAAAATGGGGAAAAATTGGGGAAAAAATGGGAATAAAAATGGGGAAAAAGGGAATAAAAATGGGGAAAAAGATGGGGGAAATGAGGAAAATTTTGGGAAAAAAAACGGAAAAAATGGGGAAGAATGGGAAAAAAATGGGGAAAAAATGGGGGAAAAAATGGAGGGAAAATGAGGAAAAAATGGGGAAAAATGGGGAAAAATGGGAAAAAATGGGGAAAAAGGGGAAAAATGGGAATAAAAATGGGAATAAAAATGGGAATAAAAATGGGAATAAAAATGGGAATAAAAATGGGGAAAAATTGGGGAAAAAATGGGAATAAAAATGGGGAAAAAATGGGAAAAATGGGGAAAAGTGGGAAAAATAAGGAAAAAGGGAAAAATGGGAAAAAAATGGGGACAATGGGGAAAAATGGGGACAAATGGGGAAAACGTAAGGAAAATGGGAAAGAAAATGGGGGAAAAAAGGGAAAAATGCAGGAAAAGCAAAAAAAATGAAAAATGGGAAGGAAAGACGGGGAAGTGGGAAAAAAGTGGGAATAAAGCAGGAAAAATGGGAAAATTGGGAAAAAATGGGGAAAACGGGAGAAAAAATGGGGGGAATGTGGGAGAAAATGGGGAAAAATGGGAAAAAAATGGGGAAATGGGAGAAAGGGGGAAAAAATGGGAAAAATGAGGAAAAAATGGGGGAAATTAGGAAAAATCTGAGAAAAACGGGGAAAAAAGAGGGAAAAACGTCGTAAAATGGGAAAAATGTGGGAAAATGAGAAGAAGGTGGGGGAAGGGAAGGGCCTGGGGATGGGATTTGGGATTTGGGATTTGGGATTGGATTTGGGATTGGATTTGGTGTTTGGGATGGGATTCGGGATTCGGGATGGGATTGGATTTGGGATTGGGGATTTGAAATGGGATTTGGGATTCAGGATGGGATTTGGGATTTGGGATTGAATTTCGGATGGGATTTGGGATTGGATTTGGGATTTGGGATTTGGGATTGGATTTGGGATTGGATTTGGGATTTGGGATTTGGGATTGGATTTGGGATTGGATTTGGGATTTGGGATTGGATTTGGGATTTGGGATTGGATTTGGGATTTGGGATTGGATTTGGGATTGGATATGGGATTTGGGATGGGATTTGGGATTTGGGATGGGATTTGGGATTTGGGATTGGATTTGGGATTTGGGATGGGATTCGGGATTTGAGATTGGGGATTTGGGATTCAGGATGGGGTTGGGGACTGGATTTGGGATTTGGGATTTGAAATGGGATTTGGGATTCAGGATAGGATTTGGGATTGGATTTGGGATTCAGGATGGGATTTGGGATTTGGGAAGAGCCGAGCTCAGGAATTCCCAGCTCCAGCCCAAAGGCACTCCCAAATTCCGGAATCCTCGGGGGCAGGGAAGGGCGCGAGGGGGGAGGGGATGGGAGGGGGAGGATCCCACATTCCCACATTCCCGCTTTTCCCGGGAATCTCGGGATCCCAGCACGCACCAGACGTCCTCGGGCCAGCCGTACTTGATCAGGTCCTCGTCTGCGGAACGGCAGCGCCGTCGGCAACGCCCCAAATTCCCAAAATTCCCAAAGCCCAGAATTCCCAAACTCCAAATCCCCAAATCCCAGAGTTCCCAAAATTCCCAAAGCCCAAAATCCCCGCCCCCAGCATTCCCCAATCCCAAAATTCCCAAATCCCCAATCCCGGGATTTCCATCTCCAATTCCCAAATCCAGGGATTCCAAGCCCCAATTCCCACCCCCAACCCCAAATCCCGGGATTCCCATCCCCAAATCCCAGGATTTCCAACCCAACCCCAAATCCCAGAATTCCCATCCCCAAATCCCTGGAATTCCAGCTCTAAATCCCGGAATTCCCAACCCCAAATCCCAGAATTCCTGTCCCAAATCCAATCCCAGCCCTGGCAAATCCCAGGAATTCCCATCCCAAATTCCCACCCCCAACCTCAAATCCTGGGAATTCCTGCCCCAAATCCCAAATCCCGGGAATTTCCGAATCCCAAATCCCAGAATTCCCGCCCCAAATCCCGGGAATCCATGAATCCCAAATCCCGGAATTCCTGCCCCAAATCCCAAATCCTGGGAATTCCCAAATCCCAAATCCCGAAATTCCCAGCCGGATCCAATCCCTGGGCACCGCTCTGGAAAGAGCCGGAAAAGATTCCCAAAATTCCCCAAAGGGGCCGGAAATCCGGGAATTCTGCCCGGGAAAAGGGAATTTCTCACTCCCCCAAACCCGGGAACGTCCAAAGGAATCCCAAAAAAACGCGGCAAGGGGGGGTGGGGAGGGAAATGTGGGATATTCCCAAGGAAATCCTGGAATTCCAGGCCCCCAAAATTCCCAGAATTCCCAAAATTCCCGGAATTCCCGGCACTCACTCTCGTACTTGTCCTTGCCCATGTAGATGGTGTAGGCGGCGGGAGCGGCTGGAAAACCGGGAATGGCGGGGTCAGAATCCATGGAATTCCTGGAATTCCCGGGAAATTCCCGCTTTTCCCTCCTGGGAGGGACGAAGGAATTTTTTTTCCCGGTTTTTTTTTTGGGGGAGGGGTTTCAACATTCCCGGCTGGAATTCCCGAAATTCCCAAAAAATCCCCCGAGCTTTTCCCGATCCGCAGCGCGAATCCCGGGAATCCGGCAGCGCAAAATCCCAAAAATTCTTGGTGGGAAAATGGGAATTGGCGGGAATTTCAAACATTCCTGGATTGGGAGGGAAAATCTGGGAAAATTCTGGGAAAATTCTGGGAAAAATCCGGGAAAAACCTGGGAAAAATCTGGGGAAAATCCGGGAAAACTCCAGGAAAAATCTGGGGAAAATTCCAGGAAAAATCCGGGAAAAATCTGGGAAAAATCCAGGAAAAATCTGGGAAAATTCCGGGAAAAATCCGGGGAAAAATCCAGGAAAATCTGGGAAAAATCTGGCAAAAATCTGAGAAAAAGTCTGGGAAAATTCTGGGGAAATCCGGGAAAAATTCGGGGAAAATTCGTGGAAAATCCAGGAAAAATCTGGGAAAAATCCGTGAAAAATCTGGGAAAATTCCGGGAAAAATCCAGGAAAAATCTGGGAAAATTCCGGGAAAAATCTGGGAATAATCCAGGAAAAATCCGGGAAAATCTGGGAAAAATCCAGGAAATTCCGGGACAAATTCGGGTAAAATATGGGAAAATCCGGGGAAAACCCCTGGAAAATCCGGAACTCAGAATGGAAAGGGAAATTCCCAAGTTTTTGGGGAGTTATTCCCGGTTTTTCCGCTCCCGGTGATTCCCGGGAATTCCCGCAGCGCCCCCCCCTGGAAAAGGAAAATTCCCATCGGGAATTCCCAGGGTTTGGTTTGTCCGGGATCCACGGGAATTCTCCTCCCTCGGGAATTCCGACTCCGCCGTTTAAAGAGGAGGAAAAAAAAAAACCGGGAAAAGAAATTCCCGCGGGTGGGGAAATTCCCGAGGGGAAAAAAAAAATCCAGGAGAAGGAGAAATCCCGGGAATTTGGGCTATTCCAAGGGCTGGGAGCCTTTTCCAGAGGCTCTCCCGGGACAGCGGGAATTCGGGGAAAGGGAAGGGACGGAACCTTGGGAAGGAATTCCCAGAGAATCCCCGGGATCGGGGAATTCCCGAGTTTTCCCCTCAGGATCCGCTCCCGGCTCCAGGGAATCCCGCGGCGCTCTCACCGTTGGAGGTGAAGTAAAACACCATAACTGCGGTGGGGTGGGCGCTGTGCTGATCCCGATTATCCCGCTTTTCCCGCTTTTTTCCCCGCTTTTTTCCCGTTTTTTTTCCCGTTTTTCCCGCTGCTCCCGGGCCCGTCCCGGGGCTTCGCCGCCTCCTCAGGCCTGGCCCGGCACTGCGCACGCGCGGGGCGCTGCGTGATGACGTCACGGACAATACACATGCGCGGAGCAGAGGGAGAGCAGCCGTTGGAAGGAACTGCGCATGCGCGCGACCGCCATGATGTACGGCAATTAAAACTGCGTGCGTTAGGGCCGCCATGATGCACGGTAAATAGAACTGCGCATGCGCAGGGCGGCTATGTTGTACGGCAAGAGGCACTGCGCCTGTGCGGGCCGCCATGATGCCGTACGGCGCGCGTAACTGCGCATGCGCGTGGCTGCCATGTACGGCAGCCGGAGCTGCGCATGCGCAGTGCGGCGAGGATTTGTCCCGCTTTTTCCTTTTTTCCCCTTTTTTCCTTCCCTGCGCTATAAATAAATCAATCCAATTTCATAAATAACAATTTTTATTGCTAAACCTGCGAAAATAAATTTGGGGACAGCTACAATTAAAGGCAACGCCGAGCCCGGGATCGGCGCTGGGTGAACCCTGACCCGGTCTCTGCCTCAGTTTCCAAACCTCGATTCCCTCAAATTTCCAAACTTTTTATTGAAATGCCGAGTTTTATACACTCGTTTCGCCCTGAGGCCGTGCAGTCTCAGGTTTTTTCTCCGTGATGTGTTGTTATATTCAGAATTCAGCTGTTGTGAATATTGTGGTATATTACGTATATCTTAGGCTATGACATAGCATTAAAATAAAAACTACTTTTGTCTGTGTAACCCAAAGACTGAAAAAGATAGCTGGAAATCTTTTTTTCTTTTATAAACTCTCTTATCCAGGCGAAGCCAGCAGTGACCAGAACTCTTTTGTGTTCAGAATTTATTGCATTTCTGGTATCAGGGAATGTAAATCTCGATGGCGCCAAGAAGATTGATCTATTGGGAAGGGGGCAAGAGAAAACTAAAGAGAAGAACACCAAAGATCCTGAGAAGAATGTATGAATATGCGTGAGAATTTATGGATATGTAGTAGGATTCTGTTTTTAAGACACAATCCTTTGTTAGTGAGGTGTGCTCTCTTAGCTGAATGCAGAGACACCCGGCCAGATCTGTATACTTTATTTTTTTCTCCTAATTGTTTTTTCATTAAACTTTTAAATTCTATAAGGATTATGTGAACCTCGTTTTTCACAGAATCATTTGTGGCTCGTCTCACCTGAGGGGATTCTCCTCTCTCCTGGCACCTTCCTTTGTCCTTTTGTGAACATTCCTGAGCTCTCTGTCCTTGTTCGGGCGATCTTTTCATTGCTCCAGTTTTATGCCTTGTGCTCGAGTTATCTTTCTGCATTATACACGCGAATTATATAAAAAATGCACATATTACAACTGTCTCCCCTTTTCCCTTTCCTTTTCCTCCCTCCCTTTCCCCTTTTCTCTTCCCTGTTTTTTATTTCTCTTTCCCCTTTCCTCCTTTTTCGGCCCCTTTCCTTTCACCCCTTTTCCTTATTTTTCCATTTCCCTTTTCCTCTTTCCTTTTCTCTTCCCTCATCCCCCATTTTTGTTCCTTTCCCTCTTTTCCCATCCCCGTTTCGCTTCTCTTTCCTTTCCCCGACCGGATCCCCGGCAGTGCCCAAGGCCAGGCTGGACGGGGATAGTGGAAGGGATCCCAGCCCACTGCAGCTTGCCGATGCCCTAATTAACACCAAAATCCTTAATTAGCGCCTCATTAACCGCCCGTTAACTCCCAGCTCCTCCAATTCCCACCTTTCCCCTCAGAATCTCCCGCGCGCGGGACGGGCGGCTCTGAGACTACAACTCCCATCAGCCCCCGCGCGCCCCACGGCGCGGAAGCGCCGCTCTGCTCTCGCAGGGAACGATGGGAGTTGCAGTCTAATCGCGGGCCCGCTCGGCGAGCCGCGCTCTCTGATTGGCTGCCAAGCCGGAGGGGCGGGTCTAACGCGGAGCCGCGCGCTGTTCGACCAATGGCAGGTGAGTATCGGTGATTGACTCTGCTCCCAGCCAATAAAGGCGCAGGGCGGGCGGTTCGAAGGCGCGCGGCTGAAGGCGGGAAGCGACCATGGCGGAGGCGGCGCTGAGGTGAGGGAGCCGCTCTGAGGGGGGATTTGGGGAGGCTCCGAGAGGGCTCTGAGGGGGGATTTATGGAGGCGACTCTGAGGGAGCTCTGAGTGGGGGCTTGGGGAGGCTCCGAGTGAGCTCCGAGGCGGCTCCGAGTGGGGATTTGAGGGGGCTCTGAGTGAGGGGTCTGGTGAGGCTCCGAGTGGGCTCTGAGGGAGCTCCACGAGCTCTGAGTGGGGATTTGGGGAGGCTCTGAGGGAGCTCCGAGGGTTCTGAGGGAGCTCCGCTGGTTCTGGGTGGGGAATTGGAGAGGCTCTGAGGGAGCTCCGAGGGGCTCTGCGGGCTCCAAGGGGACTCTGAGTGGGGATTTGGGGAGGCTCCGAGGTCTCTGAGGGGGCTCTGGGGGAAACTCCGGGGGAGCTCCGCTGGTTCTGGGTGGGGATTTGGGGAGGTCCCTGGGGGAGCTCCGAGAGGTCCCTGGGGGAGCTCCGAGGCTTCTGAGGGGGCTCCGGGGGCTCTGAGTGGGGATTTGGGGGATGCTCTGAGGGAGCTTCACGGGGTCTGAGTGGGGATGTGCGGAGGCTCCGCGGGAATTCTGCCGGGTTCTGGGGGAGCTCCGAGTGAGCTCTGAGGGCTCTGAGTGGGGATTCGGGGAGGCACTGAGGGAGCTCCGAGTCGGCTCTGAGGGCTCTGAGTGGGGATTTGGGGATGTCCTGAGCATGCTCTGAGGGCTCCGAGGTCTCTGGGGGAACTCTGAGGGGGCTCCGTGGGCTCTGAGTGGGGATTTGGGGAGACTCTGGGGGAGCTCCGAGGACCATGGCAGGGCTCCAAGAGGTCCCTGGGGGAGCTCCGAGGACTTTGGAGGGGCTCCCTGGGAGCTCCGAGGTCTCTGAGGGAGCTCCAGGGGAGCTCCGAGGTCTCTGGGGGGGCTCCAGGGGAGCTCCGAGGACTTTGGGGGAGCTCCTCGGGCTCCGGGAGCTCTTTGGGGCCTCTGAGCGGATTTTGGGGGTTTTGGGGTGGCTGCGGTGAAGCCCTGAGGGGATGGGAGGGGTTGGGAACCATCCACGGACCCCACGGGAATTCCATCCCAAAAATCAGAGGGATCCCTCAGAATTCCATCCCAAAAGGTTTGGAAAACCCATGGGAAATCCATGCCAAAAATCAGAGGGATCCCTCAGAATTCCATCCTGAAAGATTCAGGAACCCCACAAAATTCCCTCTCGAAAAGTTTGGGAATGACCCAGGAATTCCATCCGGAAGGGTTTGGGAACCCCAGGGGAATTCCTTCCCATGGAATCCCATTCCCAAAGGATTTGGGCATCCCACGGAACCCAATCCCAAAGATTTGGGGCAGCCATGGAATAAAAAACAAACCCCGAAAGGTTCTGGGCCAGCAGAGATCCCAAAGGTTTGAAAATCCTGGGAAAAAAATCCCAAAGGATTTGAGGAACCCACAGAAACCCCAAGAATTTGGGAGCCCCACCAGGGATTCCCAAAAAAGTTGGGAAGCCTGGAAGGATTTGGGATTCCCCCCCGGAGCCGCGGCTGGAATTCCCGAGGGAGCCGCTCCCGGCTGGGGGGGGGAGGGGCTTTGTGCCCGGGATTTGGGAATTTTTGGGATCAGGAATAATTCCCAGGGCTGGGAAAATCCTGGGATGGAGGGGGGGATTTATGGGATTTCTGGGATTTCTGGGATGGAATGGAATTATTGGGATTTCTGGGAATGACTGGGTATTGTTGAGATTGCTGGGAATTTTTGGGAATTCTTTGGATTCCTGGGAATTCTTGGGATTTGTGGGAATGAGTGGAATTCCTGGGAACTGGGATTACTGGGAATTTTTGGGAATTACTGGAATTTATGGGAATTTTTGGGAATTACTGGGATTTCTGGGAATGGCTGGGATTCCTGGGATTGCAGCTGGAATTCTCGCGGGAAGGGCGGGAGTTTGGCAGAGCCGATCCCTGGGATCTCCATCCCGGCATTCCCGGGGTTTTATTCCCGGTTTTCCCCTTCCCCATTCCCTCCCTTTTCTCTGCTCCTCCCGGGCTTTTCCCCTGGAATTCCGTCCCAATTCCCACCTGGAAAAACCCCTGGAATTGCAGGAGCTGCGGAGCCGCGGGAACGCCCCGGAAACGGAGCCAGGATCCCAACGGGTGAGATCCCAAAAATCCCCAAAATCCGGGAATTCCGGCCTGGGGGATCCCAGCCCCACCCCCCACCGGGACATTCCAGGGATTCTCTGGGAATTCCTCCCCAGATTCCTGGGAATACTCCCGGATTCCAGCTCTCCCAGAGAGAGATCCCGGAATTCCGGGATCCCGGAATTCTGGGATGGGATCCCCAAAATCCGGGAATTCAGGGCTTTTCCCGGGATTGGGGACTCCTCGGAATCCCCAAAATCCCTTGGGAAAATCCCTTGGGGAATTCCCGGGATCTCATTCCCGGTTTTTTTTTCCAGCTCCTCCTGCTGGGAATTCCGGACCCCGGAGCGCAAACGGCTCCGAGCCCTTCCCGAACCCCCGGCCCGGAATTCCCGCCAGGAAAACCGGGAGGAGGAGGAGGAGGAAGCCTTTCCCGGGAAATCGGCGCGTTCCCTGAGATTGGACATCCCGGCGGGAAATCCGGGAGTTCCCGGGAATTCCCAGCCCGGCTCCGCCTCTTCCCACAATTCCCAACTTCCCGTGGGGGCTTTTTATGGGAAAAGGATTTACCTGGATCCTCTGGAGAGGAAACGGCTCCGGGAGCTGCTGGGAGACGGCAACGGCCCGGAAAAACCCGGGAATCCCGGCAGGAATCCCGGCAGGAATCCCGATTATTCCCATGGGAATCCTGGCAGGAATTCCAGCGGGAATCGCAGCTCCAAAAGCAAAGCCAATCCCAAGGCCCGACGGGAGATTCCCAAAGGGAAAAGCAGCGGGAACGCCGGGAATTCCCGGAGTTCCGAGGCTGGGAGTTCCCAGAATTCCCGGATTTCCCAGAATTCCCGGAATTCCGAGCGATTCCGGGTGCTGAGCGCGGGCGTGCGGCCGCCGCTGCGGCTCCCGCTGGGCTCCGCCTTCTTCCTGAGCGGGAAGAGACCCCGGAAAAACCCCGGGAATTCTTCCGGGAAAAGCCCGGGAGACTCCGGAGCCGCCTCCAGGGATCCTTCGGAAAAGGCTCGGCCTGGGCCGGAAAAAGCGGGAAAGGCGGAAAAAGCGGGAGAGGAAAGCGCGGGAAGGATTCCGGAAGCTCAGGAAGAGGAGAAGGAAAACCGGGAATGCTCCGGAGAGGCGGGAACGGCCGGGAACGGCGCCCGGAATTCCGAGGGGAAGGAGGTGAGAGCAGGGATGGGGAGAATTCCAGGGAATTCCCGGATTTCACCCTCGGGAAGGGCTCGGAGGGACCCAGAGCGGGAATTTCCTTGGGAATTTTCTTGGGAGTTCCGGTGAGGTTCCTTTGGGGATTCCCTTGGGATTTTCCTTTGGGCTTTCTGGGGGAATCTTTGGGAATTCCTTGGGAATTCTTGGGGGGGGGTCTCCTTTGGGATTTTCCTTTGGAATTCCAAGGGGATTCCTCGGGAATTCCTTTGGGATTTTCTTGGGAATTCCTTTGGGATTTTCTTGGGAATTCCTTTGGGATTTTTGGGGGGGATTCCCTTGGGATTTTCCCTTGGGATTCCTGGGGGATTCCTTGGGAATTTTGGGGGGATTTCCCTTTCCTTTGGGATAGTTTTCCAAGGGCTCCTGATTTTCCTGGGAAAAGCCGGGATCGGAATTCCAGCTCCTTTTTTCCCCGCTCTTTTCCCCCAGCCGAGATCAAGGCACCGAATTCCCGCTGAGTTTTGTGGGATCCGGGAGCCAAATCCTGGGAAAAAAACAAAAACCAACCCCGAAAAATCTCCTGGAATTCCCCAATCCGAATTTTCCAAGGGTTTTCCCGTTTTCCTGGAGCCAATTCCAGGTTTTCCCGATTTTTCTGCGTCCCAGCCCAGGAAATTTGGGATCTGCTGGAGCCAAAGGCGCCCAAATTCCAGGATTTTCCTTGGGAATTGTGCCTGGAATTCCTTCCCGCTCCCAGTTCCGGCTCCCCCGGATCCCCTTTTTTCATTGGAAAAGGCACCGGGAATTCCCGGGATCGGGGGAATTCCGGGATGTTCTGGGCGGGATCCGTGGATTTCCCATCCCGTTCCCGACATTCCCAAATCCCGGGACGTTCCCTCGGGCGCTTCCCGGGCTGGAGCAGGCCCGGAATTCCTGGGAAATCCGTGGAAAAAACCCCTGGAATTTCCCTCCGCAGGAAGCCCCTGGAATTCCTCCCTCTCCCAGCCCGGATTCCCGGGATTCCCCCGGCCCCAGGAAGGAACCGGGTGAGTTGGGAAAACCTCGGGAATTCTTCCCCAGGTTCCCCCAGCCAAAGCAGCGCCGGATTCCCGGGATTCCGGCCGGGATTCCCGGGATGCCGGGGCTGGAATCGCGCCTTCCCGCTTTTCCTGAGGAATTCCCGGTTTTTTCCCAGGCTCTCCGTGCCCGGCCGGGCTCTTCCCCATCTTCCTTCCCGCCCGGAAGAGGTGAGAGAGATCCCATTCCCGCTTTTCCAGAGGGGGGAAAGCCCGGGAATCCCGGGAATTCCCAAATCCCGGAATTCCGCTGCTTCCAGCCCTTGGAATTCCCGGGTTTTTCCCTCCGGATTTCCTGGGAATTCTCTGTCCCAGAAATCCTCTCTCCCTTCCCTGCTCAATCCCTGCCTGCATTCCCAGTTTTTCCCGAATTTCCCAGTTTTTATCCCCTTTTTTCCCACTTTTCCTCCTGCTTTTCCCGTTTTCCCAGCTTTTTCCCAATTTTCCTGCTGTTTTTCCCTTTTCCAATTCTCTGCTGCCTCTCCCAATTTTTCCCAGTTTTTTCCCAGTTTCTCCCATTTTTTTCCCCCAGGTTTTTTCCCATTTTTTCCCAACTTTCCCCAATTCTTTCCAGATTTTCCCTGCTATTCCCACTTTTCCCCTTTCTTTTCCGGCTTCTCCCAGGTTTTCTCTTTTTTCCTGATTTTCCCCATTTTTTCCCTTTTTTTTTTCCCAGCTTTTCCCAGTTTTTTCCCACTTTTCCCCAGGTTTTCCCCCCTCTTTCCCAGATTTTTTTTCTGCTTCTCCCTCTTCCCAGGATTTTCCTGGTGTTTCCCCCTGGGTTTTCCCATTTTTTTTCCCAGTTTTTCCCCAGTCATTCCCGGTTTTTCCCATTTTTCCCCAGGCCCCTGCAGGAGCTCCCGGCTCCCCTCAGCCCCTCCGGAAAAGCTCCCAGGAGATCCAAGGAATCCTCGCGGCATTCCCGGGATCAGATGATCATTGTGAGCTTCCCGGCGGGAATTCCCTGGGAATTGCGGGAGGGGGTCGGGAATTCTGGGAGCTTTGGGATCGTTCCCGTTTTTTTGGGGATCGTTCCAGGCCCTTCCCGGCCTCCCGGGAGAGGGGGAAATTCCCAAAATCCCTTCCCAAATTCCCGGTTCCCTTTCCTGATGGCATCCCGAGGAATCCTGGAAGGCCGAGCCCTTCCCTGGATCCCAAATTCCCAAGCCTTTCCCTCAATTCCTGTCTCCGGCATTCCCAGAATTCCCATCCCCATTCCAGCTCGTTCCCGGTGTCGTTCCCGTGGCTGTTCCGGCTCTTTCCCGTTGTTCCCGGTTGTTTTCCCACTGTCACTCCCATTGTTCCCATTATTCCTGTTCCCATTCCCATTATTCCCATTCCCCGTTGTTCCCATTCCCGCCGTCATTCCCGTTATTCCCACTCCCGTTGTTCCCGTTCCCATTGTTCCCATTCCCATTGTTCCCGTTCCCGCTGTTACTCCTGTTGTTCCCCTTCCCGTTGTTCCAGTTGTTCCCATTCCCGCTGTCATTCTGTCGGTTATTCCCGGTGATCCGTTATTCCCGGTCGGTGATCCATGGTCATTCCCGTTGGTGTGTGATTGCTTCCGGGTGATCCCTTCCCGTGGGTGTGTGATCCGTCATTCCCGGTGTGTGATCCGTGCTCATTCCCGGTGTGTGATCCATGGTCATTCCCGGTGTGTGATCCATCATTCCCGGTGTGTGATCCATCAT
>NW_005087705.1:266694-281928 GCF_000331425.1 Pseudopodoces humilis
GGGAATGGGGGAATGGGAATGGGGGAATGGGAATGGGGGAATGGGAATGGGGGAATGGGAATGGGGGAATGGGAATATGGGAATGGGGGAATGGGAATGGGAATGGGGGAATGGGAATGGGGGAATGGGAATGGGTGTGGCAGTGGCCCCGCTTCCCGGGCAGCTGGGAATGAACAATGGGAATGGGAACGGCAAGAATTGGAAAGCCGGGAATGGCGGGAACGGTCAGCCCGGAATAACAACGGGAACGGGAATGCCGGAGGGATGGGAATAGGGGAAGGGCAGAGCAACGGGAGTGGGAATAGCAGGAGTGGGAATGGCGGGAGTGGCAGGAATGGGAAAACTGGGAATGCCAGGAATGGCGGGAACGGGAATGGTGGGAATGAGAACGGGAATGGGAAGAATTGGGAAGGTGGGAGTGCTGGGAATGGCAGGAATGGGAACAGTGGGAATGAGACTGGCAGGAGTTGCTGGGAATGGGAACGGTGGGAATGGGAATGGCGGGAGTGGGAAAGCCGGGAATGGCGGCCCCGGCGGATCCCAGCGGGAATTTGGGCTTTTCCCGGCAGGGCTGGAAGCAGGAGCGCGTGGTGGCGGAATTCTGGGATGGGAAAATCGTCCTGATCCTTCCCGGAGATCCCAAGCACGTCCTCAGGAAGGTACCGGCCCTTCCTCGGGAATTCCCAAATCCCAGAGGGATCCGATCCCCAAATCCCAAATCCCAGCGGGATCCGATCCCCAAATCCCGGATCCCAGCAGGATCCGATCCCCAAATCCCAAATCCCAGCTGGATCCGATCCCTGATCCCGAAATCCCGAAATCCCGGTTCCCTGGGCAAACCCAGCCTTCCTTTGGGAACAAATCCGGCTTTCCTGGGAATTCCCCGTGCCCGTCCCGCCTCCTCCGGGAATTCCTGGTCCCAGTCTTGTTTTCCCAGGAATTCCCAGCCTCCATCCCATTTTCCCTGGGAGTTCCTGGAGCCCATCCCCCGTTTCCTGGGAATCCCCATCCCAAATTCCCTGGGAATTCCCAGGAATCCCCACCCCACTTTCCCTTTGGAATTCCCAGTTAATTCCTGGCATTCCATTGGTTAATTCCCAGTTAATAATTCCCGGCATTCCCTGTTAATTATTCCCTGTTAATTACTCCCAGTTAATTATTCCCGGTTAATTATTCCCCGTGGCATTCCAGCAGGTAATTCCCAGTTAATCATTCCAGGTTAATCAATCAATTGTTTCTGGTTAATCAATCATTAATTCCTGGTTAATCATTAATTCCTGCTTAATCAATCAATCAGTCCTGGTTAATCGATCAATCAGTCATTAATTCCTGGTTAATTAACCAACCAATCATTAATTCCCAGTTAATTAACCAATCAACCAATCATTAATTACTGGTTAATCAATCAATCAATCAATCATTCATGGTTAATCAGTCATTAATTCCCAGTGAATCAATCAATCAGTCATTCCTGGTTAATCAGTCATTAATCATTCCTGGTTAATCAATGAACCAACCACTCATGAATTCCTGGTTAATCAATCAATCAATCATTCCTGGTTAATCAATCATTAATTCCTGGTTAATCAACCAGTCAATCAGTCATTAATTCCTGATTAATCAGTCAACCAACCACTCATTAATTCCTGGTTAATCAATCAATCAGTCATTAATTCTCGGTTCAATAACCAATCACTCATTAATTGATTCCCGGTGAGTCAATCCCTCCCCCGATCCCTCCCTCACTCATTAGTTAATTACTGATGTGTTAATGAACTCTTTCATTAAGTAGTTAATTAACGGATCGTTAACGACTCTCCTCCAGGGCGTTTGGCTCTGGCCAGTTAATCAGCTGATGATGTGTCGATGAACTCTCACTAATTAGTTAATTAATTACTGGTTAATGACTCTCCTCAGGCTCGTTTGGCTCTGGCCAGTTAATCAGCTGATGATGTGTCGATGAACTCTCACTAATTAGTTAATTAATTACTGGTTAATGACTCTCCTCAGGCTCGTTTGGCTCTGGCCGCGGCTGATCCCGAGCTGGGCCTGGGGGGAGGGGCCCCCGCGAGCCCCCGGCGGCGCCTGCTGCTCTTCCTGGGGGGGGGAGGGGCCCTGCAGGGCTGCCTGGAGGCCACGCCCATCACACAGGTCAGTCATTAATTCATTAATTAACTCATTAACCCCTTCATTAGCTCGGTAATTGGCTCATTAGCTGGGTAATTAGCTCATTAACTCGGCCGCCTGCTGCTCTTCCTGGGGGGGGGAGGGAGGGGCCCTGCAGGGCTGCCTGGAGGCCACGCCCATCACCCCGGTAATTAACTCCCCCCTTAATTAATTCATTGCCTTGTTAATTAGCTCGTTAATTGGCTCGGTAGCTCATTAATTAAGTTGTTAATTAGCTCAGTCCCCTGCTGCTCTTCTTGGGGGAATTCCCCATCCCCATTCCCACTTTTCTTTTTCCATTCCCACTTTTCCCAACCCCATTCCCTCTTCTCCCGCTTTTCCCATTCCCTCTTTTCCCATTCCCACTTTTCCCACTCCCGCTTTTCCCACTCCCGCTTTTCCCACTCCCGCTTTTCCCACTCCCGCTTTTCCCATTCCCGCTTTTCCCACTCCCGCTTTTCCCACTCCCGCTTTTCCCACTCCCGCTTTTCCCATTCCCGCTTTTCCCATTCCCGCTTTTCCCATTCCCGCTTTTCCCATTCCCGCTTTTCCCATTCCCATTCCCACTTTTTAATTCCCACTTTTCCCATCCCTGCTTCTCCCATCCTCATTCCCACTTTCCCTTCCCTCTTCCCACTTTTCCCATTCCCGCTTTTCCTTTTCCATTCCCACTTTTCCCAATCCCATTCCCACTTTTCCTTTTCCATTCCCACTTTTCCCATTCCCACTTTTCCTTTTCCATTCCCACTTTTCCCAATCCCATTAACACTTTTCCCATTCCCGCTTTTCCATTCCCGCTTTTCCCAACCCCATTTCCACTTTTCCCATTCCTGCTTTTCCTTTTCCATTCCCACTTTTCCCAACCCCATTCCCGCTTTTCTTTTCCCATCCTCATTCCCACTTTCCCTTCCCTCTTCCCACTTTTCCCATTCCCGCTTTTCCTTTTCCATTCCCACTTTTCCCATTCCCACTTTTCCTTTTCCATTCCCACTTTTCCCAATCCCATTAACACTTTTCCCATTCCCGCTTTTCCATTCCCGCTTTTCCCAACCCCATTTCCACTTTTCCCATTCCTGCTTTTCCTTTTCCATTCCCACTTTTCCCAACCCCATTCCCGCTTTTCTTTTCCCATCCTCATTCCCACTTTCCCTTCCCTCTTCCCATTTTCCCATCCCCCCTTTTCCCATTCCCACTTTTCCCATCCCCCCTTTTCCCATTCCCGTTTTCCCGCAGGCGTTCCGGGTGCTGCCGGAGCCGTTCCCGGATTCCCGGGATAAGGAGGGTTCCGATTCCGGCTGCCCGCGCTGGGCGTGGCGCTGCCGGCGGGATCCGGAGCCGGCCGTGTGCGGGATCAGCCGGATCTGGGTGCTGCCGGCACGGAGGCGCCGCGGGATCGCCCGCAGGATGCTGGACACGCTCCGGTGGGAAATCCGGGAATGGGCCGGGAATGTGGGAATGGGGAATGCTGGGAATGCTGGACACGCTCCGGTGGGAAATCCGGGAATGGCCTGGGAATGTGCCGGGAATGATGGAATGTGGGAATGCTGGACATGCTCTGGTGGGAAAACCGGGAATGATCCGGGAATGTGGGAATGGGGAATTCTGGGAATGCTGGACATGCTCCGGTGGGAAATCCGGGAATGAGCTGGGAATGTGGGAATGCGGAATGCTGGGAATGCTGGACACGCTCCGGTGGGAAATCCGGGAATGAGCTGGGAATGTGGGAATGCGGAATGCTGGGAATGCTGGACATGCTCCGGTGGGAATCCTGGGAATGGGCGGGGAATGAGCCGGAAATGATGAAATGTGGGAATGCTGGACATGCTCTGGTGGGAAAACCGGGAATGATCCGGGAATGCTGGGTGTGCGCCAGCTGGAAATTTGGGAATGATCCAGGAATGCTGGGAATGCTGGACACGCTCCGGTGGGAAATCCGGGAATGAGCCAGGAATGTGGGAATGGGGAATTCTGGGAATGCTGGACACGCTCCGGTGGGAAATCCGGGAATGGCCTGGGAATGTTGGGAATGCTGGGAATGGGGAATGCTGGGAATGCTGGACATGCTCCGGTGGGAAATCCGGGAATGGGCCGGGAATGTGGGAATGGGGAATGCTGGGAATGCTGGACATGCTCCCGTGGGAAATCCGGGAATGGCCCGGGAATGTTGGGAATACTGGGAATGGGGAATGCTGGGAATGCTGGACATGCTCCGGTGGGAAATCCGGGAATGATCCGGGAATGCTGGGAATGGGGAATGCTGGGGACGCTCCAGTGGGAAAACCGGGAATGATCCGGGAATGCTGGGTGTGCGCCAGCTGGAAATTTGGGAATGATCCAGGAATGCTGGGAATGGTGGATGCACTCCGGTGGGATAAACTAGGAAAAATGGGAATTGGGAATGCTGGATGTGCTCCAGTAGGAAATCCGGGAAAAATCCGAGAATGGGGGAATGCTGGGGATGAGGAATGGGGTGGGGAAAACTGGGAATGCCGGGAGCTGGGAACGCTGGACACGCTCCAGTGGGAAATCGGAATGCCGGGAAAAACGGGAGTGGGGACGGGAAACTGGGAATGGAGAGGGAAAAGCGGGAATGGGAAACGGGACTGGAACCAAACTCCTCCATCCATCCCAAATTCCAGCGGAAACTCCGGGACTTCCAACCCCGCCCTTTCACACCTCTCCCGGCTCATGGCCAATCCCGGTTTTCCTGTTTCCAATCCCGGTTTTTCCCGCAGTTTTCCCGTTTCTAATCCCAGTTTCCAATCCCATTTTTCCCGTTTCCAATCCCGTTTTTCCTGCGTTTTTCCCCGTTTCCAATCCCAGTTTCCAATCCCATTTTTCCTGTTTCCAATCCTGGTTTTTCCCCGTGGTTTTCCCATTTCCAATCCCAGTTTCCAATCCTAGATTCCAATCCTGTTTTTCCAGTTTCCAATCCCGTTTTTCCTGCGTTTTTCCTGTTTCCAATCCCAGTTTTCCCATTTCCAATCCTGGTTTTTCCGTTTCAAATCCTGTTTTTCCAGTTTCCAATCCCGTTTTTCCTGCGTTTTTCCTGTTTCCAATCCCGGTTTCCAATCCCATTTTTCCCATTTCCAGTCCCGGTTTTTCCCGTGGTTTTCCAGTCTCCAATCCCGTTTTCCAATCCCGTTTTTCCCGCTGTCCCCAGGCGCACGTTCGTGTTCGGGGCCGTGCTGGATTCCCAGGATTTGGCCTTTTCCGACCCCACTCCGGACGGGCGGAGCCTGGCGGCCGCCTACTGCAACCGGCCCGACTTCCTGGTCTGCAGCTTCCTGCCGGGATCCCAGGGATCACCGGGATCCCTGACATCCCTGGAATCGGCCGGATCGGGATCAGAGGGATCCCCGGGATCAGCGGGATCGGGATCAGCGGGATCCCCGGGATCAGAGGGATCTGCCGGGTCAGGGTCAGTGAAATCCTTGGGATCACCTGGATTGGGATCGGTGAAATCATCAGGATCAGCAGGATTGGGATCTGCGAAATCAGCGGGATCCACTGGATCGGGAGCCGCGGGATCCCCGAAATCAGCGGGATCGGGATCAGCGGGATCAGTGAAATCAGCGGGATCCCTGGAATCCTTGGGATCGGCTGGATCGGGATCCACCAGGTCAGGATCAGGGAGATCGTTGGGATCAACTGGATTTGGATTGGCGAAATCATCTGGATCGGGATCAGTGGGATCAGTGAAACCGTTGGGATTGGCCGGATCGGGAGCCGTGGGATCCCTGGAATCGGCGGGATCGGGATCAGCAAAATCCTTGGGATCGGCGGGATCGGGATCAGCTGGATCCCTGGAATCGACAGGATCAGAGTCTGCGGGATCCACCGGCTCAGGATCCCTGGAATCGTCGGGATCAGCCTGAATTCCCGAGGGGCTGCAGAGGCCGGCATGGATCCGGCCGGGATCCCGAGGGATCCTTCCCTAAATCCCTTCCCTAAATCCCTGGGGAACCCCTCGATCCCTTTGGGAATCCTTCCCTGAAATCCCTCAGGAATCCCCCGTTCCCTTCTTTTCTTCGGGAATCTTTTCCCTCCCCATCCCTCGGGAACCCCTCCCCGCTCCGTTCCACCAGAATTCCTGGAATTCTCCCGGAATTCCTTCGGGATTTCAGCGATTCGGGCTCGGGGATCCCTTCCCGAGGATTTTCCCGCCGGATCAGCACCGGGAGCCGCCGGGGCAGGAAATTCCAGGCGTTTCCTGGGAATATTCCCGGGTTTTGTGAGGCCATCCCGTGCATTTCTGAGCAGATTCCCGGTTTTTATGGAAATATTCCCAGATTTTCTGATGTTCTCCCATAGATTTATCGAAAAATTCCAGAGTTTTATGGAAATATTCCCGAGTTTTATGGAAATATTCCCAAGTTTCGTGATGATATCCCATAGATTGATGGAAATATTCCCGGTTTTTATGGAAGTATTCCAAAGTTTTACGGAAATATTCCAAGGTTTTGTGTTATCCCATAGATTCATGACAATATTCCCAGGTTTTATGAAAATATTCCCAAGTTTTATGGAAATATTCCCAGATTTTCCGATGTTATCCCATAGATTTATAGAAATATTCCAGAGTTTTATGGAAATATTCCCAGGTTTTGTGATATCCCATTGATCTCTGACCAGATTCCCAGTTCTTATGGAAACATTCCAAGGTTTTATGACAATATTCCATAAATTCCTGACAATATTCCAAGGTTTTCTGGTGTTTCCTGGGAACATTCCAAGGTTTTCTGAGGGGTTTTTGTGGGAATATTCCGGGGGTATTTGGAGGATGTTCCCGCCCCCTCAGATTCCCAAAATCCCGGAAAAATCCCAGGGAAAAAATCCACCAGTGCCAGGGAGAGGGAGGGATCCGTTTATTGGGAATGGTCGGGAACGTTGTGGAGGGAAAACTGGGAAAAAAATTCCAAGGGGGAAAAAAGGGAAAATTCCAAGAGAAAAAAGAGGGAAAATTCCAAGAAAAAGAGGGAACAACTCCAAGGAAAAAAAGGGGGAAATTCCAATTAAAAAAGGGGAAAATTCCAATTAAATAAAAGGGAAAAATTCCAAGAAAAAAAAAAAAAAGATGGAAAAATTCCAAGAAAGAAAAGGGAGAAATTCCAAGAAAAAGAGGGAAAAGTCCAAGAAAAAAAAGAGGGAAAATTCCAGTGAAGGAAATGAGGGAAAATCCAAATCCCCAAAAATTTGGGAAAATCCAACTGGAAAAGTTGGGAAAAATTTCCAACCCCAAATTTAGGGAAATCCGACCTAAAAAAAACCCGGGAAAATCCATCCCGGAATTCTGGGAATGGGAGGGACACAATTCCCGGCGCTCCCAGAGCCGGGAACGGCGCCGTGGGAATCCGGGAATAACGGGGGGCTGGAAATCCGGGAATTTGGAGGCTCTAGAGCTGAATCCCTCTGGAAATTTGGGAATGTCGGGGTCTGGAGATCTGGGAATGGCCGGGGCTGGAAATCGAGGAATTTCAGGTTCCAATGCCACGTCCCAGTGGAAATCTGGGAATGTTTGGGGCTCTGGAACTCCGGGAATATTCAGGGCTCCAGAATTCTGGGAATTTCAGGGCTCTGGAACACCAGGAATTTTGGGGGGCTCCAGAGCCCCAGGAATGCCGGGTTCCGGAGCTCCGGGAATTTTGGGGCTGGAACTCCGGGAATTTCGGGGCTCTGGAACTCTGGGAATGTCAGGGTTCCAGAGATCTGGGAATGTTTGGGCTCTGGAACTCCGGAACATCAGGGCTCTGGAAATCCGGGAATGTCGGGGCTCTGGAGCTCCAGGAATGCCGGAGCTCCGTCCCCTCATTCCTGGAATTCCTCAGGAATTCCCACGGGCAGCGGCTCCAGCGCCCGGCAGAGTTGAAAATCCGGGAATGTCAGGGCCGGAACTCCGGGAACATCAGGGCTCTGGAACTCCGGGAATGCCGGGTTCCGGAGCTCGGGGAATGTTTGGGCTCTGGAACTCCGGGAACATCAGGGCTCCAGAACTCCGGGAATTTTGGGGCTCTGGAGTTCCAGGAATCCCGGTGTTCCGGAGCTCCTGGAATCCCGGTGTTCCGGAGCTCCGTGCCCTCACTCCAGGAGTTCCTGTGGAATTGCCATGGGGATCGGCTCCAGGGCGCGGCACAGGGCGGCGGCGGGCGGGCGCTGCCGGGGCTCGGCCGCGGTGCAGGCGCAGAACAATTCCCGCACGGATCCCAGCGCCGGATCCAGCGCCGCCTCCGCCGGCAGCGGCGGCCGCGAGCCCAAACGCGCCCGGAACTGCCGCTCCCAGGAATCCTCGGAATCCTCCGAGCAGCGGGAATCCTCGGAGCGCAGGGAATCCTCCGAGGAGAAGGAATCCTCTGGAATGGAGGCAGAGAGCGGCCGTTGGAGGCGGATCCCGGGAATTCCGGGCCCGTTTGATATTCCCAGTTATCCCAGCCCGGAATCCCAGGAATTCTGGCCCTGATGTTCCCGGGGTGGTCCCAGCCCGGCCTTGGGCGTTCCCAGTATTCTGAGATTCCCGAATCCCAACCCTGTCCCGGCATTCCGGGCCCTTTTCCCAAATCCCGCTCTGCCTCTCCAGGATTGGATCCAGCCCCATCCCGACTCCTCGCTGGGAAGGAATCTTCGGAATTCCCAACTCCAGGAAGGGCCTCCCTTCCCTGTCCCATCCCCAAATTCCATAAAAATCCCTCGGGATGGATCCTGAGTGTCCCTGATCCCAGAATCCCAGGACCCTTTGGGATGGGATCCCTGGACCTTCAATCCCACCCCATTCCAATCCCAGGGTGATCCAACCTTTCCTTGGGCGCTCCAGGGATTCTCTGGGAATTCCTTCCCGAGCTCCCAGCCCCAGCTCCCCTTTCCCAGGGATCCCATTCCCTGCCAGCCCCTCCCCAATCCCATTCCCAATCCCTCCCCAATCCCATTCCCGATCCCAATCCCTCCCCAATCCCATTCCCAGTTCAGTCCGATCCCATTCCCATTCCAATCCAAATCAATTCCCAATCTGATCCCGTTCCCAATCCAATTCCAAATCCAATCCCATTTCCAGTCCTGTTCCCAATCCCATCCCATTCCTTGTTTGACCCTAATCCAATCCAGCCCAATCCAATCCTGTTCCCGATCCCATCCCATTCCTGATCCCAATCCTGTTCCAAATCCCAATCCCATTCCTTGCCTGACCCTAATCCAGTCCCAATCCAGTCCAATCCCATTCCCTGTCTGACCCTAATCCAATCCAGCCCAATCCAATGTGAATCCCATTCCCAATCCCAATCCTATCCTGAATCCCATCCCAATCCCACTCCCAATTCCATCCCATTCCCAATCCCAACCCCATTCCAATTCGCAATCCATTCCCATTTCCACTCCCAATTCCATTCCCAACTCCATTCCCATTCCCAATCCCAACCTCGCTCCCACTCCCACCATCTCCAGATCCCCATTCCCATTATTCCCACCGTTATTCCCGCTGTTGTTATTCCCGCTGTTCCCATTCCCAGTTATTTCGGCTGTTATTCCGGCTGTTGTTCCCGCTGTTATTCCCACTGTTCCTGTTCCCACTGTTATTCCCGCTGTTCCCGCTGTTCCCATTCCCACTGTTATTCCCATTGTTCCCGCTGTTATTCCGGCTGTTGTTCCCGCTGTTATTCCCACCGTTCCTGTTCCCATTGTTATTCCCGCTGTTGTTATTCCCACTGTTCCCGCTGTTCCCATTGTTCCCGCTGTTCCCATTCCCTCTTTTCCCATTGTTCCCCATTCCTGCTGTTCCCACTCCCATTCCGGCTGTTGTTCCGGCTGTTGTTCGCACCGCTGCTGTCGGGCAGGTGGGGCACGCTCAGCGCCAGCATCTCCCACAGCGTCAGCCCCAGCGGGAAAATGTCGGAGCGATCCGAGATGATCCCGCCCGGCTCCAGCGCCTCCGGAGGCAGCCACGGCTCCGTGCCCACGTACGGCTGCTCGGGATCGCGCGCTGCCGACGGAACGCGGCGGGAACGGCGGGAACGGCGTCGGGAACACCGGGAACGGCGTCGGGAACACCGGGAACGGCGTCGGGAACAAAGAGAACAACGCCAGGAATGACGTCGGGAACACCGTCGGGAACAAAGGGAACAGGATTGGGATTGGATGAGGAATGGGATTGGGAATGGATCAGGATGGGATCAGGAATGGGATTGGGAATGGGAATGGATTGGGATTGGGAATGGGATTGGATCACGAATGGGATCGGATTGAGAATGGGATCGGGATCAGGATCAGATCAGGAACTGGATTGGGAACAGGATTGGGAATGGATTGGGATGGGGAATGGGATTGGGGATGGGATTGGGAATGGGATCGGGATCAGGATCAGATCAGGAACTGGATTGGGAACAGGATTGGGAATGGATTGGGATGGGGAATGGGATGGGGAATGGGATTGGGGAGCGATTTGGATCGGGAGTGCATTGGGAATGGGATGGGATTGGGGAGGGTTTGGGAATGAATTGGGATTGGGAATGGGATGGGGAATGGGATGGGGAATGGGATGGGGAATGGGATGGGGAATGGGATCAAGAACAGGATCAGATTGGGAATGGGATCGGATTGGGAACGGGATGGAATTGGGAATGGAATGGGATCGGGAACAGGATCAGATTGGGAATGGGATCGGATTGGGGATGGGATTTGATTTGGATTGGGGATGGAATGGGAATGGGAACGGAATTAGATTGGGATGGGACTGGACTGAGGATGGGAACAGGATTGGGGTGAACTGAGAATGGGATTGGGGATGGGAATGGGAATAGGATTGGACTGGATTGGATTGGGAACATGACTGGAAATGGGATTTGATTTGGAATTGGGAATGGGATTGGATTGAGATTGGGATGGGATTGGATTGAGATTGGGATGGGATTGGGATGGGATTGGATTGAGATTGGGATGGGATTGGGAATGGGGTGGGATTGGGATGGGATTGGGAATGGGGTGGGATTGGAAATGGCGTCCCAGGAAAAGCCGCGCTCCCACAGGAATTCCCAAACCCCTTTTCCCAGGAATTCCGGCCTCCTGGGTGGATTCCCAGAGCCTGGGGGATCCCTCCAGGAGATCCCGGAGCTTCCAGCTCCACAATTCCCAAGGAAGCGGATCCCTTCCCGCATTCCCAAGGAAGCGGCGGCGTTCCCGGGGTTCCGGCACCTTCCAGGTTCTCATCCAGGGCCAGGGCGACTCCGATGTCGCAGATTTTGACGGATTCGAAGGCCCCGCGCACGACGACGTTCGGGGATTTGATGTCGCCGTGGAGCAGCCGCTGCTCCGTGTGCAGGTACTGCCGGAGGGAAAAACAACAGCCGGATAAACAACAACGACAGCCGGAAAAACAACAACAAACAACAGCTGTGGGACAAAACAGCACTGGGAAAAACAACAGCGGGAAAAACAACAACTGTGGGAAAACTAACACTGGGAAAAACAACAGCAACTGCTGTGGGACAAAGCAACAACAGCGGGAAAAACAACAGCCGGATAAACAACAACAGTTGTGGGACAAAACAACACTGTGGGAAAAAAACACCAGGAAAAATAACGAGAGGGAAAAACAACTGTGGGACAAAACAACAGCGGGAAAAACAACAACCACAGTGGGACAAAACAACAACAGCAGGAAAAACGACAACACCAGGAAAAATAACAGCGGGAAAAACAACAACAGCAGGAAAAACAACAACAGCAGGAAAAACAACAACAGTGGGAAGGAAAAACAACAACAGGAACAGCAACAACAGCAGGAAAAAATAACACCAGGAAAAACAACAGTGGGAAAAGTAACAATGGGAAAAAATCGGACACCGGGAAACCCCCCCCGGAGCCACCCTCGGAACCTCGGGATCCGCTCCGAGCCCGGCTCCCCTTTCCCAGGGAATTCCGTCCCTTCCCAGATTTCCCAGCCTGGGGTCAGGCCCAGCCCCATCCCGGCTCCTCTCCAGGGAGGGATTTTGGGAATTCCCGGCTCCAGGAAGGGTCTCCCTTCCCTTTCCCATCCCTGAATTCCATAAAAATCCCTCGGGGTGGATCCTGAGCGTCCTCGATCCCAGAATCCCGGAATTCTTTGGGATGGGATCCGTGGACCTTCAATCCCATCCCATTCCCATCCCAGGCTGCTCCAGCCTTTCCTTGGACGCTCCCAGGGATTCTCTGGGAATTCCTTCCCGAGCTCCCGCCCATCCCTATCCCAACCCCCCCCCAGCACCTGGAAAGCCGCCCTGGCTCCCCCTTTTCCCAGAATTCCACAAGTTTCCCAGAATCCCAGGCTTTTCCTGGAATCCTTGGCTTTTCCCAGTATTCCCAGGATTTTCCCTGCCTTTCCCGCACTCCCAGCATTTCCCGCCCTTGCTCCCAGTGTTGTTCCCGTTTTTCTCCTCATTTTTTCCCCGGTGTTTTTCCTGGCACATTCCCACTCTTTTCCCGGTGGATTCCTGTTATTCCCAGCTCATTCCCGGTGCATTCCTGCCATTCCCACTATTCCTGGTGTATTCCCACTGTATTCCCATTATTCCTGGTTTTGTTCCCGCTGTATTCCTGTTATTCCCAGCTCTGTTCCCGCTGTATTCCTGTAATTCCTGGTGCATTCCCACTGTTACTCCTGCTATTATTCCCATTGTTATTCCCGTTCCCATTGTTGTTATTTCCGTTATTATTCCCGCCGTTGTTTTTCCCGTTCCCATTATTCCCATTGTTATTCCTGCTGTTGTTGTTCCTGTTATTCCCACTGTTGTTGTTATTCCCGCTGCTGTTCCTGCTGTTCCCGTTATTCCCGCCGTTGTTACTCCCGCTGTTATTCCTGTTGTTATCCCCGCTGTTGTTATTCCTGCTGTTCCCGTTATTCCCGCCGTTGTTCCTCCCGCTGTTATTCCTGTTGTTATCCCCGCTGTTGTTATTCCTGCTGTTCCCGTTATTCCCGCCGTTGTTCCTCCCGCTGTTATTCCTGTTGTTATCCCCGCTGTTGTTATTCCTGCTGTTCCCGTTATTCCCGCCGTTGTTCCTCCCGCTGTTATTCCTGTTGTTATCCCCGCTGTTGTTATTCCTGCTGTTCCCGTTATTCCCGCTGTTGTCATTCCCGCCATTCCTATTCCTGCTGTTCCCATTATCATTCCCGTTGTTCCCACTGTTGTTCCCGTTGTTGTTATGCCCGCTGTTACCATTATTACTCCCGTTGTTGTTATTCCCGTTATCATTCCCGCTGTTCCCATTGTTATTCCCGTTATCATTCCCATTGTTATTCCCGCTGTTGTTCCCACTGTTCCTATTGCTATTCCTGCTGTTCCCATTGTTATTCCTGTTGTTCCCGTTATTCCCGCTATCATTCCCGCTGTTGTTGTTCCCGTTGTTGTTGTTATTCCCGCTATCATTCCCGCTGTTGTTGTTGTTCCCGTTGTTGTTGCTATTCCTGCCGCTGTTATTCCCACTATCATTCCTGTTGTTATTCCCGCTGTTCCCATTGTATTCCCGTTGTTCCCACTATCATTCCCGCTGTTGTTGTCGTGGTTCCGGCTGTAGTTGTTGCCGTTACCTGCAGCCCCCGGGCCACGCCCAGCCCGACGCGCAGGACGGCTCCGGCGGGAAAGGCCCCGCGGCCGCGCTCCCGGCGCTCCTGGATCCGATCCCACAGGGAACGCTCGCCCCCGAATTCCATGGCCAGGCAGAGATTCCCGTCGGGAGCCACAGCCAGAGCCCGGTACCCTGGGAATGGTCCGGGGGGAAATCATCGGCCGGGGGAAATATTCCATGGGAAATATTCCGTGGGGAATGATCCGTGGGAAATCTAATCCATGGGAAATCTAATCCATGGGAAATATTCCATGGGAAATATTCCGTGGGGAATTATCCGTGGGAAATCTAATCCATGGGAAATATTCCGTGGGAAATATTCCGTGGGGAATTATCCGTGGGAAATAGAATCCATGGGAAATCTAATCCATGGGAAATATTCCATGGGAAATATTCCGTGGGGAATTATCCGTGGGAAATAGAATCCATGGGAAATCTAATCCATGGGAAATATTCCATGGGGAATGATCCATGGGAAATGTTCCATGGGAAATGATCCATGGGGAATTATCCATGGGAAATGATCCATGGGAAATATTCCATGGGAAATAAAATCCATGGGAAATGATCCGTGGGGAATTATCCGTGGGGAATTATCCGTGGGGAAATCATCTATGGGAAATCCATGGGAAATCTAATCCATGGAAAATAATCCATGGGAAATATTCCATGGGAAATGATTCATGGGAAATCTAATCCGTGGGAAATATTCCATGGGAAATAAAATCCATGGGAACTCTAATCCATGGGAAATACTCTGTGGGAAATCCCTGGGAAATTGTCCGTGGGAAATCTAATCCATGGGAAATTATCCATGGGAAATCCATGGGAAGGGGGGAAATCCCCAGGAATGTGAGAAATCCATGGGAAATCCCTGGGAATGGGAATAAGGGAAATCCCTGGGAGCCAGGAATGGGATTCAGGGAATGGGATCCATGGGATCTGGGAATGGGATTTCTGGGAATGCCATCCCTGGGATCCAGGGAAGGGGGAAATGGGATCCATGGGAATGATAACTGTGGGAATGGGGTTGGATCGATGGGATGGGAATGGGATCCGTGGGAATGGGATCCATGGAATCTGGGAATGGGATTTCTGGGAATGGCATCCCTGGGATCCATGGGAATGGGATGGGATCCATTCCCAGGGCTCCCCCTGCCATTCCCAAGGATCCAACCCCCATTCCCATGGATCCAACCCATTTGCCCTGGATCCCGATCCCCTCATTCCCGGTGTTCCTGCCCCCATTCCCAGGATCCCCGCCCCCATTCCCAGTGTTGGTTCCCGGTGTTCCCGCCCCCATTCCCGCCGTTCATTCCTGGTGTTCCCACCCCAATTCCCGGTGTTGGTTCCCGCTCCCATTCCTGGTATTCCCGGTGTGGGTTCCCGGTGTTCCCGCCCCCATTCCCGGTGTTCCCGGTGTGGGTTCCCGGTGTTCCCGCCCCCATTCCCGGTGTTCCCGGTGTGGGTTCCCGGTGTTCCCGC
>NW_005087705.1:285799-306348 GCF_000331425.1 Pseudopodoces humilis
CACCAAAAATCACCCCAAAATCACCCAGAACCCCCCAAAATCTTCAGTTCCCCCCGCAAAATCCCTCCAAAAACCCCCAAAATCAAAATTGTCCCAAAAAATCACCACGAAACACCCCAAAATCGCCCCAAATCACCCCAAAATCACCAAAAATCGCCCCAAATCACCCAAAACCCCCCAAAATCTTCAGTTCACCCCTGCAAAATCCCTCCAAAAACCCCCAAATCAACCAAAATTGTCCCCAAATCACCCCAAAATCACAAAAATCACCAAAAAAAAAGGCCCCAAAACCCCCTCAAAATCATCAGCATCCCCCAAAATCCTCCTAATCGTCCCCAAAATGGTCAAAAATCACCCCAAAACCCCCCAAAATTGTCCCAAAATCAGCTCTGGCATCCCCAAAACCCCACAAAATCCCCCAAATTGCCCCAAAATAGCCCCAAATCAGCCCAAAATCTTCAGTCCACCCAAAGTAGCCCCAAAAATTATCCCAAAATCGCCCCAAAAATCATTAAAAAATAGTCCCAAAACCCCCAAAATCAACAGAAAAAAAACCCCAAAATCAGCCCTGGCACCCCCAGATCGCCCCAAAACCCCCAAATTCACCCAAACCCCCTGAAAATCGCCCCAAAAATCACCAAAAAAGCGCCCCAAAAACCCCAAAAAACCCAAAATCCCCCCAAATTTGGATGGGATAAAGGGCTGGGAAACTGGGAATTTAGGATGGGAATCCCATCCCAGGGATTTCCCACCCGGATCAAAGCGGGGGGAAGGGAGGGGAGGGGGGAGGGGCTGACAGAGTTTTCCCGGGAATCTCCGGGATTTTCCCGGGAAAAGGCTGGCGGGAACATCCCGGGATTTGCTCACCCTCCTCAGCCCCGCGGGACGGGGGGGACGGGGAGCGGAGCGAGGCCATGGAGCCGATCCCGGATCCCGATCCCGGATTCAGATCCCGATCCCGATCCCAGTCCTGGATCCTGGTGCTGGATCTTGATCCCGGTGCTGATCCCGATCCTGGATCCCGATCCCAGTCCCGGATCCCGGATTCAGATCCTGGTCCCGATCCTGGATCCCGATCCCAGTCCTGGATCCTGATCCGGGTGCTGATCCCAACCGCGGATCCTGGTGCTGGATCCAGATCCTGATCCCGATCCCAGTCCTGGATCCTGGTGCTGGATCTTGATCCCGGTGCTGATCCCGATCCTGGATCCCGATCCCAGTCCCGGATTCAGATCCTGGTCCCGATCCTGGATCCCGATCCCAGTCCCGGATCCTGATCCGGGTGCTGATCCCAACCGCGGATCCTGGTGCTGGATCCAGATCCTGATCCCGATCCCAGATCCTGGATTCAGATCCTGATCCCGATCCTGGAGTCAGATCCCGGTGCTGGATCCTGGATCCCGATCCTGGATCCCGATCCCGGTTCCCTTTGGCACGAGGGGACTTGGAGGGATCCCAATGGCTCCAGGAGATCCCGAATTTGGGAATTCGGGAGATCCTGAATTTGGGAATTGAGGGTTCCTGGACTTGGGAATTGGGGGTTCCCCGATTTAGGAAATGGGGAAACCCGGGATTTGGAGAACTCCCGGATTTGGGAATTTGGGAGGTCCCGGATTCGGGAATTGAGGGTTCCTGGATTTGGGAATTGGGAAGATCCCACATTCAGGAATTGGGGGGCCGTAAATTGGATTTGGGATCTGGGGAAATCCCGGATTCGGGAATTGCGGGATCCTGGATTTGGGAATTCGGAGAGTCCCAGGATTTGGGAGGTCCCAGAGTCGGGAACTGGGGGGTTCCGGATAGGAGGGATCCGAACCTGGAGGATCCCAGCTCGGGAATTTGGGATCCAGCTCGGGAAATTTGGGATCCCAGTTCGGGAATTTGGGATCCCAGCTCGGGATGGCCCCGATTTGGGAATGGGGGATCCCAGGTTTTGGGGGGAATCCCAGGAAGAGCCCCCCGGTCCCACCTCGGCTCGGGGCGCGCGGCTGCGGAATTCCCAGGGAATTCCCGGCTCCTCTTCCCGCCTTTCCCGGTGCCGATCCCGGAGAATTCCCGGCTCCTCTTCCCGCCTTTCCCGGTGCCGATCCCGCGGAATTCCCGGCTCCTTTTCCCGCCTTTCCCGCCCGTTAACGGGCGCCGCGTTCGAATCTCCGCGCGCGCTCTCGCGTTGGCACCGCCCCTTCCGGGGGCGTGGCCAACGCCCAAATATGGTAATGGGAACTGAGAGGGGGCGTGGTCAAAGACCACGGGGCGTGGTCAAGCGCTGGCATGATGACGTAAGCTGCGCGAGCGGTGTGGGGGCGTGGCCATGGAGGAGTGGGCGTGGCCATGGCGGAGTGGGCGTGACCTGGGGCGCTGCCGGGGTTTTGGGGCGGCCCCAAAAGCAGCGGGGCGGGATTCGGGGCGCTCCGGGGGCTCTGTGGGGCTGGGAGGGGCTTCGGGGGTTTGGGGAGGGGTCCCCGAGAGTTTGGGGGGCGCTGTGGGGTCCCGGAAATCCCCAGAATTCCCAGAAATCCCCCGAAATCCCAGAAATCCCCCGAAATCCCATAAATCCCATAAAGCCCGATCCCTGCGGCCCCAGAAACCCCGAGTGTTCCGTGACCCCCCCAGACCCCTCGGGCCCCATCACCCCGTGATCCCCCACAGCCCCCGGACCCCATAAAACACCAAAAATTCCCAAAAATTCCCATAAATCCCATAAATCCCATAAATCCCATTAACTCCCATGAATCCCCATAATCCCCATAACCCCCGATAAATCCCCATAAACCCCATAAATGTCCATTAATCCCAAAAACTCCATAAACTCCATAAATCCTATGAACCCCATAAATCCCCATAAAACACAGAAATCCCCATTAATCCCATAAACCCCATTAATCCCATTAATCCCATAAACTCCCATAATTTCCCATAAATCCCATAAATCCCCATGAATCCCCATAAACACCATTAATCCTATTAATCCCATTAATCCCATAAACCCCAAAAACCCCAGAAACTCCCATAAATCTTCATAAATCTCGATTAATCCCATAAACACCATAAATCCCAAAAATCCCATAAACCCCCATAAATCCCCATAAATTCCAATAATCTCCATTAATCCCATAAACACCATTAATCCCATAAACCGCATAAAACCCCATAAACCCCCCTAAATTCCCATAAATCCCATAAATCCCCATAAATCCCCATTAATCCCCATGAACCCCATAAACACCATTAATCCCATTAATCCCATTAATCCCATTAATCCCACAAACCCCATAAACTCCCATAATTTCCCATAAATCCCCATAAATCCCCATTAATCCCCATGAACCCCATAAACACCATTAATCCCATTAATCCCATTAATCCCATAAACCCCCATAAATTCCCATAAATCCCAAAAAGCCCATAAATCCCCATTAATCCTATACACCCCATAAATGTGATAAATCCCATTAACTCCCATAAAACCCCATAAATTCCCATAAATTCCCTTCAATTCCATAAACCAAATTAATCCCAAAACCCCCATAAATCCCATAAATCCCCATTAATCCCCAAAACCCCATAAATCCCATAAATCCCCAAAACCCCATAAACCCCACAGCTCTCTGGCCCAGCCGGAGAAGACCAAAATCCTTTATTTCCCTGGGAATGATCCCATTCCCGAGCCTGGATGGGATCCCGGGATGGGAATTCCCATTGGGATGGATTTGGGATTTTCCCTTTCGGATGGATTTGGGATTTTCCCTTTGGGTTGGATTTAGGATTTCCCTCAGGATGCCTTTGGGGTCATTCCCTGGCCCTTTGGGATGGATTTGGGGTTTCCTGGATGGATTTGGGGTTTCCCTTTGGGATGGATTTAGGATTTCCCCTCAGGATGGCTTTGGGATCATCCCTTGGCCCTTTGGAACAGATTTGGGATTTCCCCTCAGGTTGGATTTGGGGTTTCCCTTTGGGATGGGTTTGGGATTTCCCTTTGGGATGGGTTTGGGATGGATTTGGGATTCCCCTCAGGTTGGATTTGGGGTTTCCCTTTGGGATGGATTTAGGATAAGTTTGGGATTTCCCCTCAGGATGAGTTTGGGATTTCCCCTCAGGTTGGATTTGGGATGGATTTGGGATTTCCCTTTGGGATGGATTTGGGGTTTCCCTTTGGGAAGGATTTGGGATTTCCCTTTGGGATGCGTTTGGGGTATCCCCTCAGGTTGGATTTGGGATGGATTTGGGATTTCCCTTTGGGATGGATTTAGGATTTCCCCTCAGGATGGCTTTGGGATCATCCCTTGGCCCTTTGGAACAGATTTGGGATTTCCCCTCAGGTTGGATTTGGGGTTTCCCTTTGGGATGGGTTTGGGATTTCCCTTTGGGATGGGTTTGGGATGGATTTGGGATTCCCCTCAGGTTGGATTTGGGGTTTCTCTTTGGGATGGATTTGGGATTTCCCTTTGGAATGAATTTGGGATTTCCCTTTGGGTTGGATTTGGGTTTCCCCTCAGGTTGGATTTGGGGTTTCCCTCGGGATGAGTTTGGGGTTTCCCTCGGGATGAGTTTGGGGTTTCCCCTCAGGATGGATTTGGGGTTTCCCTCGGGATGTCTCCGGGCTCAGTCCGTCCGGCAGCGCACTCCGGCGTCCTCGGCGTGGCCGCAGTTGGTTCTGCCCCACCCCGAGAAGCTGCAGAGCTCCAGGGAATCCTCGCTGCCCGTGCAGGACACGTCGTCCATCCAGATCTTCCCGGTGCCTGCGGACACGGACACGGACACGGAGAGAGAGCCTGGAATTCCCCGGCTCCGGAATATCCATGGATCTGCTCGGCCCTGGAGAGACCCCAGGGCTGGGAGAGCCGGGAACGTGCAGCCGGATCAGGGAAGGATCCCGGGAATGCTGGGAGCCGCTTCCCGAGGCTCCAGGGGCTCCGGGAGAGCTGGGATTTGGGAAAGGGCCGCAGGGCCAGGAGCCAGGGAATGGCTTCCCACTGGGAAAGGGGAGCTGGGGCTGGGAGCTTGGGAAGGAATTCCCGGAGAATCCCTGGGATCAATCCCCAAGGAAAGCTGGGATGGCCGGAGCACGGAGCAGCGATGGCAGAACGCATCCCGAGGTCTCCTGAGGCGGGAACGTGGGACAGCAGCTCCGGAATTTTCCGGCCGCGCTCCCGGAGCAGCTTTTTTGGGATCCCCCATCTCCGAGAGGCCGGATGGAGGAGCTCAGAGGAACTCGGGAATCTCCAGCCCGGGAAGGGACCCCGGGGTTCACCCGCTCCCCACCCATCCCACCCTGGGAAGGTCTCTGGAGCGGGACGGGGACGCCCCCGTTGGATCCCGGAGCCGGGAGCGGCACCTTGGCCGAAGCGCGCCATGCGGAAGACGTCGGCGGCGCCGGGGAAGCCGAGCATGCGGCACGCCACGTCACCGTCACGCCGGTCCCAGCCGTCGTCGCAGACCGAGCCCCAGCGGCGCTCGTGGAAGATCTCCAGGCGACCCTCGTGGGGGCCGGAGCCGTTCTGCAGCCGCACCGAGCCCTCGGCCGGAGCTGCGGGAACACAAACCAACCCCGGGGGATGGCACCGGCACCGGGATGGCACCAGGGATGGCACCAGGATGGCACCGGGGATGGCACTGGGGATGGCACCGGGATGGCACCGGGATGCCATTGGCACTGGGATGGCATCCGTGGTGATGTCACCCATGGTGATGTCACCCGTGGTGACGTCACCCATGGTGATGTCACCCATGGTGGATGATCGCCATCATTGTGGGGGATGGTGTCATCATCATCTGTGGTGACGTCACCCATGGTGGCATCACCCACGGTGACGTCACCCACGGTTGTTGAGCATCATCATCATGGGAGATGGCATCGTCATCTTCCTCAGTGATGTCATCCATGATGGCGTAACCCATGGTGACATCATCCATGGTGATGTCATCCACAGTGATGTCATCCATGGTGACATCTCCAGGGATGGTGACATCATCAAAAGGATGATGATGTAATCCATGGTGACGTCATCCATGGTGACATCATCCATGCTGGAATTTCCAGGGATGGTGACATCGTCCATGGTAACATTGTCATAATCCATTGTGGCATCATCCATGGTGACATCATCATCCATGGTGATATCACCCCCGGTGACATCATCATCATCATCATCATCATCATCATCATCATCATCATCATCCATGATGACATCATCACCACCCCTGGTGACATCATCATCACCCATGGTTACATCATCATAATCCATTGTGGCGTCATCCCTGGTGACATCATCATCCCTGGTGACATCACCCCTGGTGACATCATCATCATCATCCCAGGTGATGTCATCACCACCATCCCTGGTGACGTCATCACCACCATCCCTGGTGACATCATCACCATTCCCGGTGTCCCCATCCCTCGGTGCCCCCCCAGGGCAGCTCCCGGCCATCCCAGCCCTGCTCCCGCCGCCAGATCCGGGTGGGAGCGGCATTCCCAAAAATCCCTGGGGATCGGCCGCGGTCACGGCCGGGCTCCCGCGGGGGCTGGGATGGGCTCGGGATTCCAAGGAATGTCCCCAGGGCTGGGGTGGGATGTCCCCAGTTCCACGGGATTCCAGGGAATGTCCCCGGGATGGGATGCGCCCAAGCTGGGATTCCATGGGATTCCGTGGGAATGTCCCCAGGATCTCCCTGAAATTCCATGGGAATGTCCCCAGGCAGGGACGGGATGTCCCCAGTTCCATGGGAATGTCCCCAGGCAGGGATGGGATGTCCCCAATTCCATGGGAATGTCCCCAGGCAGGGATGGGATGTCCCCAGTTCCATGGGAATGTCCCCAGGCAGGGATGTCCCTGGGATGGCAGGAAGGTGTCCCAAGCCTGCAGGACACCTCCGGCATTCCCAAACTCTTCCCTCCGCCATTCCCGAGTTTTTCCCTCCTCCGTTCCCGGTCCTTTCCCGCTCCCCCCACCTCTCCCACTTCCCGGCTCCTCCTCTCCCGGGCAGGAACACCCCGGGATGGTTTTCCCGGCAGCCTCTTTGTGTCAGGAATTTCCCAGCACTCCCCAGGCTCCAAATTCCCAAAGAATTCCTCGGGATGGATCCGGGATCCAGGAACTCACCGGTGCCGCCGGCAGCGCCTCGGTCGCCCTTGTCCCCCTTGGGGCCGCGCTCACCTGGGAAGGGAAGGAGCCGGAATTGTTGGGAATTCCCATCCCTGCTCTGGAAGGACGGGAAAATCCCAAAAATCCTTCGGGAACACATCCCGGGGCAGAGGTGAACCACAGGCCCGGTGTTCCTGGAATTCCTGATCCCGTAAAAAGCAGCGAAACTCTGGATTTTGGGATGAAATTCCCGATTTGGGGTGGGAAATCCTCACTCGGGGCCGGGCTCGGGGATTCCCAAATCCCTGCGGAAGCACCGAGCTCGTGTCCATGGAAAAGGGCGATGCCGGGGAACAGCTGGATAATCATTCCCGCCCATCCGATATCCCGGGAATGATTTCATATCCCAACGAGGCTTTAATTAACCCTGTTAATGAGCTCACTAACGAGCTCTGTCACCCCTTGGCTCTCCTGGAGCCTCCTCCTCCCTCATTCCCAAGTTTTCCAGGACCGGGGGCTGGGATTTGCCGATCCCGGCTCGGCCCCATCCCGAGGAACGACAAACAACGCCTGGAGCGGCTCCGAAATCCGGGATCAAGGAAAACATTGGATGGAAAACGATCCCAAATCCCAGAGCTGGGCAGGAAATTCCCGCCCTTTCCCTGGGAGGCTCCGGGAGAGCGGGATGGCTCCAGGGGGATGTGTGGGATGAGGGAAAGCGGCCGGGAGCTGATGGGATCCAGATGGAAATCCCGGGAATGCGGCCAGGGATGCGGCTCCCGCCTCGGGATGGGGTCGGGATGCTGGAGCAGATCCAGCCTGGCCAGCGCGGGGAAAATGGGATTGGGAACGGGATGGGCTGGGCTGGGAGAGAGAGAGGCTGGAATGATCCGGGAAAGGGCCTGGGATGATCCCAAAGTTGGGGCGGTGGGAAAAGGGGGAGCAGAGCAGCTCCAGATCCCGACTCCGGATGGAGAAATTCCAGAGGAGGCCCCGGAGCTGCTCCGGGAGAGCCGGGAATGTGCAGCCGGATCAGGGAAGGATCCCGGGAATGCTGGGAGCCGCTTCCCGAGGCTCCAGGGGCTCCGGGAGAGCTGGGATTTGGGAAAGGGCCGCAGGGCCAGGAGCCAGGGAATGGCTTCCCACTGGGAAAGGGGAGCTGGGAGCTTGGGAAGGAATTCCTGGCTGGAGAATCCCTGGATCCCTGGCAGTGCCCAAGGCCGAGCTGGAGGGATCCAGGGATCTCTGGGATCGCTGGGATCGGGGGATGTGGAAGAGGATTCCCGTCCCTGCAGCATCCCTAAATCCCCAACTCATCCCAGTTTCCATCACCGCTCCGAGAATTCCAGGAATCCCGGGATGGGCCGGGTGGGAAAGGACCTTCAATCCCAGCCCATTCCGAGCCTGACACCTCCCGCTATCCCAGGCTGCTCCAGCCTTTCCTTGGACATTCCCAGGGATCCGGGGGCAGCCGCAGCTTCCCCGGCCTTCTCCAGCTCCTTCTTTTCCCCCTTTTCCCACCTCCCCCCTCTTCCCAGGGATTTCCTGCTGGGAATAACTCGGTGACTTCAGCTCCCGAGGTGTCGGGGCTGGAGAACATCCCAAAAAAATGGGATCGGATTCCCTGGGAGCCTGGAGGGAGCCTCGGGGCTGGGACAGAGCCCGGGAATTCCAGAGGAGCCTCTCCCGGTCCCTCCTGCCCCGGTGACCATCGGAGCGTTCCAGGCCGTTTTCCCATCCTTTTTTTTTGGGATCGTGGACAAATCTTAGTTCCGGACACCGCGGCAGAATCCCTCAGCTCTTCCCATGGATCCGCAGGGAATGACGGAGCCCAAAACCTCGGGAAAATCCCCAGGAGACTCCACCAATCCCCATTTTCCCAGGTGGATTCAGGTTCCGCCTCCAGGAACATTCCCAAAAATTCCAGCCTGGGGATGTTGCGGAGGGAATCTTCTCTGATCCCCCACCCCCGAACCCATCCCGGAATTTCCCATCCCAGCTCAGGTTTTTCCTGCTGTTTCCTCCTGGGTGTGTTTCCTTTTCCATGGAAAAGTGGGGAGGGCGGTCCTGTCCTTCCTTCCCAGGAGAATTTTTCCCGTTTGGGAAAACCCATTGGAAAAGGGAAAACACCGAGCAGGGAAAGGACTCGGGAGAGGTTTAGACCTGGAATTTCCCATGAGGAGGCTCCTCCACACCCAAACCCCCCCTCCCAGGATTCCTGGGATGCAATTCCCAGGGAACCGAGGGGGAAGGAAATCCTGGGGGAAGGGTAGGACAGAAATCCGGGATTTAAGGCAAAGCCCGGCTTTGGATCCGTGCCCGGATCCGGGTCTGTTTCCCGTAAATTCCAGAGAATCCCAAAGTGCCCGAGCGCTGCCGGAGGCGTTGGATTTTCATTGGAAAAGGGGTTGGATTGAACGCCCGTCTCTGACATTCCCGATCTCCGGGAAGGGGAGGGGGATGGGGATGGATTTTCGGGAGCCCTGGGGGTGACCCCCATCCATGTGGGACACGAGGGATGGGGACGGGATCCGGGAACGGCTTTGAGGTTTTCATGGAATTGTTGAGGTTGGAAAATCCCTCGGAGCCCATCGAGTCCGGCACTGGAGCCCCCATTCCCGAGGGATTGGAATCCATGGGAATGTGGCGCTGGGGGACGCGGATCGGGCTGGGAATGCTCAGAACTCGGAGAACTTTCCCAGCCTCGACAATTCCATGATTCTTTGCCGAGCAAATCCGGCACCAGGCTGGAGAATCCCAACCCAACCCGGCCGGGATTTTTGGGATCGCTTTCCGGATTTAAGGAGCCCTCGGCCAGTGGGAAAATCCCGACATTCCTGGTGCTCCGGGGGTGTATCCAGGGGTTTTCCAACCTCCTGGAGCAAGCTGGGATAGTGGAAGAACGTGGAATCCAAGGATCTTTTAGGTCCCTTCCCAATCCCAATCCCAATCCCAATCCCAATCCCAATCCCACTCCAGGTTTCCATTCCCTACAACTCCCAGCTCTTCCCAGCAGGAATTCCGAGGCTCAAAGGGAATTTTTTGGGAATGCAGCTCGGAATTTCCCATCCCGGGTGTCCGGGGCCGGCCGCTCCCACCAAATCCCCACTTCCTACTCCCACGGTTTTCCCGGCTGTGGGAAGACCCAGGGACACCCTGGAAAAGAACCGGGAGATTATTCCCAAATCCCTGCTGGGGCCAGGCCCGGGAGGTCCCCAGGGAGCCCCATGGAATGGGAGGACATCCCAAATCCATCGGTTCCCTCTCCAGCGGGAATGGTTGGGACGGGGTCGGAAGGGCGGTGTGGGAATTGTTGGGATTCCCGTTCCGCCAGGAGATCCGGAGGATCCCCCGCTCTCCCTTCCCTTCATCCCGGGATCTCCTCCGCTCCCGGATCCCGGCCGGAATGGCGTCCGTACCTTTGAATCCGCGCGTTCCCGCGGGGCCGCGAGGGCCCGGCTCTCCCTGGTCCCCCTTCAATCCCTGCGGGCCGGGGGGTCCCCGCTCCCCGGGAAGGCCTGGAATGAGGACGAGGACACAAAATCAGCCGCTTCCAGCAGAATTCCAACACTCCCCGTGGGCCGGGAACACCGGGAGACCGCAGAGAGTCCGGCCCATCCTGTTCCTGTGCTTCCTCGGGATCCGGGAAGGATTTATCCGGAGCTGAGGAATTTCTGAGCGTCCCCGGGCTCGGATGGAGGAAATTTGGCTCCAAAGCTGGAGATTGAGGAAGGAAAACCAGGATCCATGCAAGGAATCGGGATGTGTCCCCCAGGAGCCCCAGGTCTCCTGAATCCCTGTTGTCCCGGGGGTTGGATGTTTCTTGGAGAAGGAGGTGGATGAAAGCCCCCTGTGCGAGCATTCCCGACCTCCGGGAGGTGGGAATTGGGGCTGGAGTTCGGGAATTCCTTCACCAGGGACACATCCAAACCTCGGAGGTGACCTTCATCCATGTGGGACCTGGATCTGGATCTGCTCCTGGTCCTGGACCTGGATTTGGACCTGGCCCTGGAGTTTGACCTGGACCTGGACCTGGACCTGGACCTGGACATGGACCTGGACCTGGACCTGGATCTGGAGTTGGACCTGGACATGGACCTGGACCTGGAGTTGGATCTGGATCTGGATCTGGATCTGGACCTGGACCTGGATCTGGAGTTGGACTTGGACCTGGTCCTGGACCTGGATCTGGATCTGGATCTGGACCTGGATCTGGAACTGGACCTGGACCTGGACCTGGACCTGGATCTGGATTTGGACTTGGACCTGGACCTGGATCTGGATCTGGATTTGGACCTGGACCTGGACCTGGACCTGGATCTGGAGTTGGATCTGGACCTGGACCTGGACCTGGACCTGGATCTGGAGTTGGACCTGGACATGGACCTGGACCTGGAGTTGGATCTGGATCTGGATCTGGATCTGGACCTGGACCTGGACCTGGACCTGGATCTGGAGTTGGACTTGGACCTGGTCCTGGACCTGGATCTGGATCTGGATCTGGATCTGGATCTGGATCTGGAACTGGGCCTGGACCTGGACCTGGATCTGGATCTGGATCTGGACTTGGACCTGGACCTGGATCTGGATTTGGACTTGGACCTGGACCTGGATCTGGATCTGGATTTGGACCTGGACCTGGACCTGGACTTGGATTTTAACCTGGACCTGGACCTGGCTGTGGATCTGGGACTGGCCCTGAATCTGCTCCTGGATCTGGAGTTGGATCTGGAACTGGCCCTGGTTCCTGATCCTGGACCTTGACCTGGATCCAGTTGTGGATCTGGTCTTGGACATGGTCCTGGTCCTGAAACTGGACCTGGACCTGGATCTGGAGTTGGATCTGGACCTGGACCTGGACCTGGATCTGCATCCGATCCTGGACTCCAAGCTGGACCTGGACGTGGATCCAGGTCTGGATCCGGGATGGAGGGATGGAGCCTGCGCTGGAGGCGGGATCTGGAGGGAGCCGGGGATGATCCCGTGGGAATGATCCACCAGGGACTCATCCCGAGCCCGAGCTGGGTCGGATCCAAGCCTGGCTCCATCCCTGTGGATCCCCTGGGCCCTTCCTGGGCTGGGCTTTCCCAAACCTGGGCACCGTTTTCCTCTGGTTCGCGAGGAGGAATTCCCACCCCAGCTCCAGCAGGGATTATCCCAAACTCCAATTTTCCCGGCTGTGTCCATCCCAAGGAGGGGTCAGGACCTGGATTGCTTTGTGGATTTCCCATGGAAAAGGGAATTTTCCTGGGATACACCTGAACCCGACCTCAGATCCAAAGGGTCGTGCCCACATCCCAAAAAACTCCAGGAGAAACCCTAAAAGCCGTGGCTGCTCCCACAGCTCTTCCCGGAGCCGAAGCCTCCTGGGGTTCCTTTGTTTTTCTGTTTGAACAAGGAAAAAATGAGGGAAAAAAAAAAAAAAAGGAAAACGGAGGAAAAGAGCCAATGTAATTCCGAGGGTTGTTACACCCAAGGAAAACAGCCACGGATCCGTCAGCGCCAGGAATTCCAGCTGCAGGGAGAAGGAACACGGGCAGCTGGAGGGGCTGCCGGGGCAGATCGGATTTCCAGGCTGGCTCAGTGGCGCTGGGCTGGGCCCGGGAAGGAGAGATCCCAAAATCCCGGGGTTTGAGCCCAAAGCAATCCCAGCAAGTGCCTCGGAATCCTTGGAGCGGGGGATCGCAGGGATGGATCCGGAGCTGGATCCGGATCTGGATCGGACACCCAGAGTCCTGGGGGATGGGTTTGGAGCAGGGCAGGACAGGGATTGGGCTGGACCTGGTCCTGGATATGGACCCGGATCAGGATCTGGACCTTGACCTGGACCTGAATCTGAACCTGGTCCTGGAACTGGCCCTGGAGCTAGACCTGGTCCTGGAACTGGACTGGATCTAGACCTGGTTCTGGTCCTGGTCCTGGAACTGCATCTGGTCCTGGACCTGGAACTGGATCTGGATCTGGTTCTGGTCCTGGAACTGGATCTGGTCCTGGATCTGGATCTGGATCTGGATCTGGTTCTGGATCTGGATCTGGCTCTGGATCTGGCCCTGGATCTGGCCCTGGATCTGGATCTGGCTCTGGATCTGGCTCTGGATCTGGATCTGGATCTGGACCTGGCTCTGGATCTGGATCTGGATCTGGCTCTGGATCTGGCTCTGGATCTGGACCTGGCTCAGGATCTGGACCTGGCTCTGGATCTGGCTCTGGCTCTGGCTCCAGGGCTCCATCCTGCGGGATCCGAGCGGATCCCCGCTCCGGGCGGGATGGATCCGTCACCTCCGTGGGACCAGGTTGTTCCCAGGGGGATCCTCCGTGCCACTCGGAGCCAGCATTCCCAGGATTCCCCTCAAATCCCAAACCGCTGGATCCAAGATTTCCTCAGGATGGGAATGTGCTCTGGTGGGAATTCCTCCCAAAACCAATGGGATTAAGAAGGGGGAGTGGGAAAACCGGCGTTCCCGACATTGGAAAAAACATCCCAGAAAAGTCTGGGAGCCGAGGCCCCTCTGCCGGGATCTGCCGGAGGGATCCAGCAGCAATTCCAGCCCTGCTGCCTCGGAAGGCTCCGTTTGGGAATGGGGCAGCCAATTCCTGGGAGAGCCCGGAATCTGGGAATATCAGCGTGGATTTCCTGGAGCCGGGCGGGCCGTGGCGTTTTTCCCTCCAGGATGGACATTGCAGGATCCGGGAGAGCGGATCCATCCCCGAGGGATGGGCCGGGAAGTCACCGGGAATGGTCCCACGGGCTTTGGATCAGCCCCTGGATGATGTCGGGATGGGATCGGGGGGATTTTGTGGATGCCGGGAATGTTTTCCTCACCTCGGAGGCCGGGAAGGCCGGGAAGGCCGGGCGGTCCCTCCATCCCTTCCGTGCCTCGGTCTCCTTTGGGTCCCGGCGGCCCTGGAAGACAACGGGAATCACATCCCGGATTTGGGAATGTGAAACAGGACAGGGAGATCCAGGGATCCCCGAGAAACCTGGGAACAAAGCGGGGACAGAGGAGGTGCCGGAGCGGTTTTCCGTGATTTTAATCCTCCGGGATTTCCGGATGTTAAATCCCAAACTGGAATTCCACCGACCTGCTCCAAGCGCCAGGAAAATTCACCCGGAGGCTCCATCTTGAGCGCGACTCCGGGAATTTTCCTTTAGACCAAAAGCCGGGACATTCCCAATGAAACCATTGCAAGAAATCAGGGAAAATTTGGGAATGTTCCCAGAATCCCGGAATTCTGGGGCTTGGAAGGGATTTTAAGGATCATCCACGGGCAGGGACATTTGTCCAGCCGGGATGATCCTCCTGGAATTCTGGAGATGATCCTTGAGGAGAGGATTGGCAGCGGGATTTTGGTCAAATCCCGGGAATGAGCGGAAAATTCCAGTCCCGGGTTTTGTCCCTCATCCTGCAAAGGGTCAAATCCCAAAAGCTGGAAAGAATCGGGAGCCAAAACAATGGGAAGAAGGAATTTGAGGAGAAAAAAATAGGAGGGGGGGGGGAAATTCCTGGGATAAGGGAAAAGAGGGCAGGGAGAGGCTGGGAAGGGTCATTCCCACCCATCTGGGGGGAGCATCGGGAAGTGTTTTCCCAGAAATCCTAAAAGCTGGGAACTCGGGAAGCTGAGATCCAGCCAGGGCGATGGAAAAGGCTCAGGAAGAGCAGGGATGTGCGGTGGTTTTCATGGATCGGGAATTGGGCTCTGGGAATCTTCTCTAGGAATCCGTGGGATCCGGAGTGGGATATGGAGCAGGATCAGGAGAGGGATCTGGAGCGGGATCTGGAGCGGGATCCAGAGTGGGATCAGGAGTGGGATCAGGAGTGGGATCAGGAGCAGGATCTGCAGTGGGATCCGGAGCGGGATCTGGAGTGGGATCCAGAGTGGGATCCAGAGTGGGATCTGGAGCAGGATCAGGAGCAGGATCTGGAGCGGAATCAGGAGCAGGATCAGGAGAAGGATCCGGAGCGGAATCAGGAGCTGGATCTGAAGCAGGATCAGGAGCAGGATCCGCAGTGGGATCCAGAGTGGGATCAGGAGCGGGATCAGGAGCGGGATCCGGAGCAGGATCCAGAGTGGGATCCAGATCCGTGTCAAGGCTGGGAAGCATCCCGGGCTGGAGACGGTCAAGGATGGGAAAGGATGATGGGAAATGTGGAATTCCCGGCCCTGACTGTCTCTGCCCCAGGGGGGAGCAGCTCCGGGGCTGAGGGGATGGAGGGATTGACCCCGGATCCTGGGAATGGACCCTGGATCCTGGGAATGGACCCTGGATCCTGGGAATGGACTCTGGATCCTGGGAATGGACCCTGGATCCTGGGAATGGACTCTGGATCCTGGGAATGGACCCCGGATCCTGGGAATGGACCCTGGATCCTGGGAATGGACCCCGGATCCTGGGAATGGACCCCGGATCCTGGGAATGGACCCTGGATCCTGGGAATGGACCCCAGGTCCTGGGAATGGACCCCGGATCCTGGGAATGGACCCCGGATCCTGGGAATGGACCCTGGATCCTGGGAATGGACTCCAGATCCTGGGAATGGACCCCGGATCCTGGGAATGGAGCCTGGATCCTGGGAATGGACTCCAGATCCTGGGAATAGAGCCTGGATCCTGGGAATAGACTCCAGACCCTGGAAAAAAATTCCAGAGCCCTGAAATGGACTCCAGACCCTTGGGATCAATCCCAGATCCCAGGGAATGAACTCCAGATCCTGGGAATGGAGCCTGGATCCTGGGAATGAACTCCAGATCCTGGGAATGGACCCTGGATCCTGGGAATGGACCCTGGATCCTGGGAATGGACCCTGGATCCTGGGAATGAACTCCAGATCCTGGGAATGGACCCTGGATCCTGGGAATGGACCCTGGATCCTGGGAATGGACCCTGGATCCTGGGAATGGACCCTGGATCCTGGGAATGAACTCCAGATCCTGGGAATGGACCCTGGATCCTGGGAATGGACCCTGGATCCTGGGAATGGACCCTGGATCCTGGGAATGGACCCTGGATCCTGGGAATGGACCCCGGATCCTGGGAATGGAGTCTGGATCCTGGGAATGGACCCTTCCAGGGATGGGGCAGCCGCAGATTTTCTGGAATTCCTGCCGGGATGGTCCCATCCCAGGAGCAGCTCCTGGGACAGGGAGCGGCCGGGCTGGAGGAAATCTGGGAAGGGCGGCTGGGAGAGGCTCCCGACCCTTCCCACAGCAGGCGGGAATTCCCATTCCTGCTGCATCCCGCCCTCCCGGCCTCCAATCCCTGAGGGATGGGATCCTCCTGTGGCCTTTGGGATCGGCTGGGATCCAGCAGATCCCACCCCGGGGTGGCGCGAGCGGATCCGGGCGGGCGGCGGATCCCGGGAATTCTCCCGAGACCCAGAACCTCTCCGTGTTCTCCTTCCCGAGGCACGGGAGGCGCTGGGAGCAATCCCTGGATGCCGGAGAGGAGCCGGGGCCCTTCCCGAGCTGCCATCGGCCAAATCCGGGATCCGGGATCCAGAGCCCGGGATAGCCGAGGATTCGGGGAGAAGGGAAAAGGCCGGGAATGGCTCGGCCAAACCCGGGAACACGACGGACTCGCCCAAGGACATCTGGAGCTGGGATGAATCCAGCTGGGCACGAGGCCCCGGGAATTATCCATGGGATGGGAGGAGAGGGAAGTTTGGGATGCCAGGAATGTGTCAGGGCCGATAAATCCGGCGCTCGGGAAGGGATTTGGTTTGGGATAACGAGATTCCAGGGCTGGATCCCACCCTTGGTGGCTCCATCCCAGAGCGGGTGACGTCATTCCCGGGGACGGGGAGGGAAGAGCGGGATGCAGGAGTGGGGAAATAGGGAAATACTGGGGCAGAGGGATCCCAGAATCCCAAAAAAAACGGGATTGGGAGCCACCGTCCCCCAGGGATGAGGGAAAGGACCCCGGGAGCTGTCGGTATTCCAGGGGGATGGATCTCCTGGGGATCAACCACATCCGGCCCCTCCCGATCAGCAGCTGGAAAAGGGGAACAGCCCCGGCCTTTCCAGCGGGAATTCCAGAGGGAATTCCCAGAGCTCCTGGGATTCTCCGGGGGGTTTCCCCCTCCCTGGCACAGGATTCCCAAGGAAGCTGTGGCTGCCCCTGGATCCCGGGAATGCCCAAGGCCAGGCTGGATGGGCTTTGGAGCAGCCTGGGACAGTGGGAGGTGTTGGAGTCGGAACGGGATGGGATTGAAGGGCTCTTCCCACCCAAACTCTTCCGGGATTTGGGAATGGCTGAGGCTGGAAAAGGAGGAGAAGGTGGGATGGGGGAAGTTGTTTCCTCCCGGCATCCTCGAGGGAGCCTTGGGAGCTTTCTTCCCACCCAGGGATGGGGAATGTTTGGAGACTCCGAGGGGATGGAGACGCCCGAGCAGGGATGGACGGGGCTGGATCCGGGCCCAGGAGAGCCCTGGAGGGGCTGGAGCGTGTCCAGGGCAGGGAACGGAGCTGGGAAGGGGCTGGAGCCCCAGGAGAGGCTGAGGGAGCTGGGAAAGGGGCTCAGCCTGGAGAAAAGGAGGCTCCGGGGGGACCTTGTGGCTCTGCACAAGTCCCTGCCAGGAGGGGACAGCCAGGAGGGCTCGGGCTCTGCTCCCAGGGAACAGGGACAGGACAAGGGGAAATGGCCTCAGGCTGGGCCAGGGCAGGCTCAGGCGGGATATCGGGAATAATTCCTGCATGGAAAGGGCTGAGGAGAACTGGAGCAGGCCCGGGGGGGTTTGGAGTCGCCATCCCTGGAGGGATTAAAATCCGTGTGGATTTGGGGGGACACGGATCCACAGTGGTGAACGGTTGGGACACTGGGAGCACTGGGATCACTGGGAGGGATCACTGGGATCCCTGGGGGGGATCAGTGGGATCCCTGGGGGGGAGCACTGGGATCAGTGGGATCACTGTGGGAGAGCACTGGGATCACTGGGGGGCACTGGGCACACTGGGATCACTGGGGGGGATCACTGGGATCCCTCAGAGAGCTTTTCCAACCCCAACAGCTCCACAGCTCCCTGATGGATTCCCCCAGCCCGGCCACACTCCAGGGATCTGGACTTTGGTGACATCACTCCCTTCTCCCCGTAGGATCGCGGGGAGACCCTTCCCGATCCCGGCCCATTCCCGATCCCGGCCCATTCCTGATCCCAGCCCATTCCCAATCCCAGCCCGCTCCCGATCCCAGCCCGCTCCCGATCCCAGCCCACTCCCGATCCCGACCCATTCCTGATCCCGGCCCATTCCCGATCCCGACCCATTCCCGCTCCCGGCCCATTCCTGATCCCGGCCTATTCCCAATCCCAGCCCACTCCCGCTCCCAGCCCATTCCCGCTCCCGCTCACCGCGGATCACAGAGACATTCCGGAGGGCCGCGGAATGCTCCCAGTCCTTCAGGCGCAGCTCCTCGGTGACGTTGTCGAGCAGGGCCAGCTCCAACCTCAGCTGCCGCTCCACGGCCGCCTGCTCCATCCTCATCCTCCGCGCCTCCGCGCTGGCGTTGCCCAGGAGCCCCTGCAGATCCCGGAGCCGGGAGCGCTGCAGGCGGACGTCGTAGGAGAAGCTGCGGTTCATGGAATCCACGGCTCCCGCCAGCGCCGTCACCTGCTCGCCCAGGAGCTCCAGGCGCCCGCCCAGGTGGCCCAGGAGGTGCTGGTGGTGCTCCAGGAGCAGCCGGCTGCCGTTGGCGTCCACGGAGAGCCGGGACAGCTCCAGCTGGGCCGCGTCGCTCTGCCGGAGCAGGGAATCGCGGAGCCGGGCCACGGAGCGATCCGTCTGTCCGGCCTGGTCCCGCAGGCCGTGCAGGAACCCCTCCAGCCGCCCCAGAGAGTCCGAGTGGTTCTGCAGGAGCTCCTGGAGGCTCCAGATGTGCTCCAGGAGTTCTCCTCCCATGGGAACGGGGAGCAGCAGCCGCAGCCGCAGGTCCCGGAAGGTCTCGTTGAGCCGCTGGACATCACCCAGCAGAGACTGCAGATCCTCGGGAGACGCGCAGGGTCGGGATGCTGGGATGGATGGATGATGGATGGATGATGGATGGATGGATGGATGGATGATGGATGGATGATGGATGGATGATGGATGGATGATGGATGGATGATGGATGATGGATGGATGATGGATGATGGATGATGGATGGATGGATGATGGATGATGGATGGATGATGGATGGATGATGGATGGATGGATGATGGATGGATGGATGATGGATGGATGATGGATGGATGATGGATGGATGATGGATGATGGATGGATGATGGATGGATGATGGATGATGGATGGATGATGGATGGATGATGGATGATGGATGGATGGATGATGGATGGATGATGGATGATGGATGGATGACGGATGGATGATGGATGGATGATGGATGGATGGATGGATGGATGATGGATGATGGATGGATGATGGATGGATGATGGATGATGGATGGATGGATGATGGATGGATGGATGATGGATGATGGATGGATGACGGATGGATGATGGATGGATGATGGATGGAGGAGAGCAGCAGGAGGTCAGGAGGAGCTCTGGGATGTGGGATCCTGTCCCCCTCCCGTGTCATTCCCAGCTCCTCCATGCCTGGAGGAGAAATTCCTGGCCCAAAAGTTCCACTCCCGGGAGCCGAGGATGGAGAAGGGCTGGAGGATCCTGGAGCGCTCCGGGTGGGAAGGAAAAGCTCATCCCGTTGGATAGGGACACTCCCCGTGATCCCGGGCTGCTCCAGCCATTCCTTGGGGATTGATCCCAGGGATTCTCTGGGAATTCCTTCCCGAGCTCCCAGCCCCAGCTCCCCTTTCCCAGTGGGAAGCCATTCCCTGGCTCCTGGCCCTGCGGCCCTTTCCCAAATCCCAGCTCTCCCGGAGCCCCTGGAGCCTCGGGAAGCGGCTCCCAGCATTCCCTGGAGCTCAGAGTTTTCCTTGGAGCTGCATCCCATGGGATTTGGCTGCTGGGGAAGCAGAATTCCAGCCTGGAGCCATCCCAGCAGCTCCCGAGGATCCTGGAATGCTTTGGGTGGGAAGGGACCTTGGATCCCATCCCATTCCAGATGCTTCCCCCTATCCCAGCCTGCTCCAAGCCCTGTCCAAGATGGAATCCTGTCCCTCCAGGCATCTTTACAATCCCACAAATCCCAGAGTTTGTCCGGAATTCCGGCTGGGATTCTTCTCCTGGGCCAGGCTGAGGTTTGGTTCCCTCTGCTCTTTCCAGCTGGGCCCTGGGAGGGATCTGAGGGATTGGGATTGGGATTGGGACTGGGATTGGGATTGGGATTGGGATTGGGACTGGGATTGGGATTGGGATTGGGATTGGGACTGGGATTGGGACTGGAACTGGGACTGGGACTGGGACTTGGACTGGGACTGGGATTGGGACTGGGACTGGGATTGGGATTGGGACTGGGATTGGGATTGGGACTGGGATTGGGGTTGGGACTGGGGTTGGGATTGGGAGTGGGATTGGG